>JAHRHZ010000039.1:17054517-17123666 GCA_024137785.1 Ginglymostoma cirratum
TTTCCTGCTCCTATGATGCTGCTTGACCTGCTGTGTTCATCCAGCCCCATGCTTAACTAGATCAATCTTGTTTTAGGATGGAATTCTGTGCATGAAAGCAATCAGATACTCAGAAGTTAGAAATTGTTACAAACACTACATGGAAACCAGGGATAATAGGTCTTTCCTTTTTGCCATCCAAAAATGTTCAGCCTTTACCCTATCCAAATTCTTGTGACAACGTTGAATATGGTGGAGATTGCAGTCGCCAACATTAACCCTTTCAGAGCCGCTAGCTTGTTCAAGAACGGATACAAGATATGGTGTCTGCCATTTCCTTGTTTCCTATTGTTGCTTCCCAATCTCATTCCCTACGGGACCAAAATTTATTTTCTCCTTGATGCAGATGGTATTTCCAGGAAAGCAATCGGTCATTGGTAATCAACTTGAGATCTGGCAGTTCAAATCGGCCTGAACTTCAACTTATTCCACCAGATTCCAACCAGTTTCCCTTTAATTTCATAAACTGTATTACAGAAAAAGTCAATACATGTTTATGATCAAAATAAATAAAGCAAGATAATCTTCATTTCATGCACAGTAAGGTCAGCATAAAGTCTTCGCATGAGCAGAAAATTAAGTTTCAAATTTCAATCACTTTGCCCTGTTTAAAAATAGTGAAATGAAATGTACAGTGTTATTTTCCTTATGAGCAATTTATGTTTTCAACTTTCCATTAAAACTGGTTAAAAACTTTGCAAAGAAACAAAATCTTACCCTGTTAGTGATTTCCAATCCAGGAGGGACCGTTGTTATACAATATAAAACATGCCTTACAGCAGTTATAACTGATGAAAAAAAACTTTGATAAGCCAGTGTGTGTTATTGAGATTAGATAGGTCTAAGATGAATAGACGTGGGATTGAGACAACAGAAAAAAATCAAAGCAACATCTACTAAATAATTTAAACTACACATCAGCAAAAAAAAAATCACATAAATTCTGGTGAGAATAAATTAAGCTGGCCCAACCTAATGCATGTGAACAAATTTGGAAAGTAAAAGATGGCTTGTGCTTGAGTTAAGTTATAGGTTATGATAGCCATAGACAGCAGCTTAAAGATATCAGAGTTGGAAATGTGCAAATTGAAGAACTATTGCTTGTGGTCAAACCTGCTGTGAGCAGATTTAGAAAGCACTACACTAACTAATTTTTCCATCACACTTTTTCTGCATCTACTCACTCCAGAAGGAGCATTCTTTTGACTCCTCATTCTTCAGGGTTTAGGCCTGAAACGTCAAGTTTTCCTGCTCTTATGATGCTACTTGACCTGCTGTGTTCATCCAGCCCCATGCTTGTTAGCAGGGAGGGCAATATAAGTAACGGACCTTATCCTACATTGTTCTACCCTTTTCTCCCCACCTAAATTTGAAAAAATAAATCAAAATGTAAAATGATATATGAATATATCTTTTGATCACAAACTACCACCACCAATACTCCTTTCTATTCCTTTAAATATATATATAGGTACAGGTAGATAGAGATATCAATCATACCAAACAATTTGCAAACAAACAAACAAAAAGGTTTTTCCTTAACACCCCAGTATGATTTAACAAATCATCTTTAACTCAGAAGAAATAATGTAAAGATGTGAGAATGTAATTTAATCTTCTTTCTGCCTACATGCTTCCAATTAACCTATCTGGCTTCTTTCTTGTTTTGTCTGGGTATGTCCTTCATTCTCATTCATTGAACTTTGTTCCTTCCACAATTCTAACCATGTCCAACCTCAACTTTGACTGCTGCAATCATTGTATTTAATAGCTGGACCCGTGACATTGATCGACTCAATTCAATCAAAGACCCTAACTCATTTAGCTTTACCAGTGGATTCTGCAGTGCCAACAAACTTTCTGTTCTCTACTTTTCTCTCTGACTCTCTATAGGTGGAATTTCTCCCTTTGTAAGATTATATCTTTCAAGAAAATGATCAAGGCACTGACAGAGTCTCTCTCTAAACTTCATAAGATATGCCAATGCACTTAACCCAGTCTCTTTACAACAAAATAAACCCTTTATATATTTTTTAAAAAATTGTTGACAGGATGTGGGCTTTGCTGGATAGATCAGCATTTATTGCCCACCTCTAATTACCCAGAATGAAGTTAAATGTCAACCACGTTGCTATAGGTCTGGAGTCAAATGTAGGCATATAATGATGGCACATTTCCTTCCCTAAGGGGCATTTGTTAAACTAGATAGGTTTTTACAACAAGGAACAATGGTTACCTGGCACCTATTAAACCAGTTTTTCTTATTTCAATTTTTTTTAATTGAATTCAAATTTTTCCATGTGCCATGGAGTGATTTGAACACAGGTCCCCAAAATGTTAGCTTGGGGCTCTGGATTACTGGTCCAGTCATCTAGATGATTTTCATCATACATTTCTATTGAGCTCTGAAACCTCTAAATCTTATGCCTGGTCCATCCTTGTGCATCATCATCGTATCTTGCTTTTCTTTTATTTTGCTATTGACAGTAGGCTTAAGCAACTTAAATGTCATCCTCATCATGTGTTCAAACACCAATTTCTAATCTGAGCAACGTACTATCGAGAATAGATTTATTTCTGTAACAGAAAATTGACTAGACTGTATCAAGGACAAACATGGAAATTACTGCTGAGCTTGTCACCAAATAAGTATTTATACAAAGCAAATCACTTATATGTGTGAAATATTCCTGTAAATACCCATCATTACACTCTTTAGGCCAACAAATAGGGAAATAATGAAGTGGTTTACTGAGCATCACTCCTTCTGAGTTTATTCATTAATTATACTGAGACAGTGGAGTAAAGCTTCACATAAACTTCATATTACACAGCAAACATTTTGAATGTTCTATGTCCTCTGAAATGGACTAGCAAGCCCACAGTTTCATCAATTGTTGCAAAGTCTCAACAAAGAAACGAAAACAGACAAAGTACCTGGCATTGATCTAGGCACTGAGAAAAAACAATGGCAGAAACCACCCTCTTGACCCTTGACCCTGCAAAGACCTCTTTATTAACATCTGGGGGCTAGTGTCAAAATTGCCTGACATACTCGTACTCATCGAATTATACCTTACAGACGATGTCCCAGACACCACTATCACCATAAAAACCAAAAGAACTGCGGATGCTGTAAATCAGAAACAAAAACAAAGTTGCTGGAAAAGCTCAGCAGGTCTGGCAGTATCTGTGGAGGAGAAAACAGAGTTAACGTTTCGGGTCCGGTGACCCTTCCTCAGAACTGTCAGAACTGTCCACTATCACCATCCCTGGATATGTCCTGTCCCACTGCTAGGACAGACCCGGCAGTAGTGGTGGCATTGTGGCATACAGTTGAGACAGAGTTGCCCTGAGAGTCTTCAACATCAATTCTACACCCCAAGAAGTCTCATGGCTTCATGTTAAACACGGACAAGGAAACCTCCTTTTGACTACCATGTATCATCCTTCCCAATCTGATGAATCAGTATTACTCCACGTTGAACAACACTTGGAGGAAGCACCGAGGATGGCAAGGGCACAAAATATACTTTGGGTGGGGAATTGAATGCCCACCACCAAGAATGGTTTGGCAGCAACACAACTGATTCAGCTGGGTGGGCTCCTAAAGAACAAAGCTGCTAAGACTGGGACTGCAACGGGTAGTGAGGGAACTAACAAAAAGGCCAAACATACTTCACTTCATCTTTATTAATGGATGAATGATCTACCTCAGACTCCTCCAGTGGTCCACAACATTATAGGTACCAGTCTTCAGCCAGTTTGCTTCATTCCACATAATATCAAGAAATTGTTGGAGGCATTACATACTGCAAAGGCTATGGGCCCTGACAACATTCCAGCAACAGTTCTGAAGGGTTGTGCACCAGAGCTTGCCACTCGCCGAGAAAAGCTCTTCCAGTACAGTTACAACACTGGCATCTACTTGACAATATGAAAATTTTCCAAGTATGTTCTGTAGACAAAAAATAGGACAAATCCAATCCATTAATTTCCGCCACATCAGTCTACTCTTGATCATCAGTAGAGTGTTAGAAGTTGTCAACAATAGCACTTTAACAGCAATAACGTGCGCAGTGATGCCCAGTCTGGGTTCTGCCAGGGCCGCTCAGCTCCTGACCTCATTACAGCCTTGGTTCAAACATGGACAAAAGAGCTGAATTTCAGAGTTGAGGTGAGAGTGACAGCCCTTGAGATCAATACTGCATTCGACCGAGTGTGGCATCAAGGACCCCCAGTAAAGCCAGAATAAATGGGTATCAGAGGCAAACTCTCTACTGGTTGGTGTCATACCTGGCAAAATTGGGAGATAATTGTGGTTGTTGGAGTTCGATCATCTCAGCTCCAGGAGATCTTTGCAGGAATTCCTCAGTGTAGTATCCAAGGCTTAACCATCTTCAGCCTCTTCATGAATGACTTTCCCTCCATTTCAACGTCAGAAGTAGGGACGTTTGGTGATGATTGCACAATGTTCAGCAACGTTAGTGACTCTTCAGATGCTGAAGCAGCCCATGTTCAAATTCAACAACATTTGGACAACATCCAGGCTTGGCCTGCCAAGTGGCTAGTAACATTGGCACCATACAAATGCCAGGCAATGATCATCAGTAATAAAAGACAATCTAAAGACAATTGCCTCTTGATATTCAGTGGTGTTACCATTGCTGAGCCTCACTATCAACATCGTTGGAGTTACCTCAGCCAGAAACTCAACCGGATTTGCCACATAAACACAGTGGCTGCAAAAGCAGGATCAGAGACTAAGAAATTACAGGAAGTAACTCATTTCCTGATTCATCAAAGCATGTCAACCATCTACAAGGCACAATTCAGGAGTGTAATGGAATTTTCCCCACTTGCCTGGATTGGTACAGCCCCAACAACACTCAAGAAGCTTGACATCATCTGGGACAAAGCAGCCTGTTTGATAGGCACCAAATCCACAACCACCTACTCTCATCACCACCAACGCTCAGTCACAGCAGTGCGTACTATCTACAAGATGCAGTGCAAAAATTCACCAAAGATCCTTTGATAGCACCTTTCAAACCCACAGCCACTTCCATCAGGAAGGACATGAGCAGCAGATACATGGGAACACCACCATCGGCAGGTTCCCCTCCAAGTCACTCACCCACTCTGACTCAGAGGTATATTACCATTTCTTCACTGTCCCTCAATCAAAATCCTGGAATTCCCTCGGTAAGGGCATTGTGGGTCAACCAACTGAATGTGGACTGTAGCAATTCAAGAAGGCAGCTCATCACTACTTTCTCAACGGCAATAAATGTTGGCCAGCCAGTGACACTTATGTTTCATAAGTGAATAATCTTTTTTTTAAAAAAGTACTGTTTTCTTTGATTCAAAATTTCATCAACCAAATCCTGTCTGGGCGGATACCTTCACTAGGTATTTGGTGCCATGAGTATTTCACAGAATCCCTACAGTGTGGAAACACAACATTCAGCCCAACAAGTCCACACTGCGCCTCAGAAGAGCATCCCACTCAGACCCATTCCCCTACCTCTGCATTTCCCATGTCTAACCCACCCATCCCTGGAAGCTATGGGCAATTTAGCATGGCTAATCCACCTACCCTGCACATCTTTGGGCTGTGAGAGGAAGCCAGAGCACCCAGAGGAAACCCACACCGACATGGGGAGAGAATGTGCAAACTCCACACAGTCACCTGAGGCTGGAATTGAACCAGGTCCCTAGTGCTGTGAGACAGCAGTGCTAACCACTGTGCCACCCGTGCTCTACTCTTGATTCAACTTGGGCTTTCTGCCTTTGATGCCACTCTTGAAGTTACTGTCCTTCTCAACCTGATCCCTCCCCTGTGGTGTGGTGACCCTCAGTTTAAACCACCGCCAGCCCTCCCTTCGTAATAAGAGAGCAACCTTATGATCTCACAGAACGATGGTGACTTTACTTTGGAACACTGCAGGATTGTGAACACCACCATTGCCATTTTTCATACCAGTAGGATCCTTTGTGTGTTATAAATGGCAAACAGTCCATGCTCATCAGTTAATTATAATTGAAAATGTTTAACATTTTGAATACCTTTCCATTGGTAATCTGCTTACTAACTGCTTCTTTTGTATTCTCAACAAACCCAAAGAGACCTGTTTACTTTTTGAATGACCACAATAGGTGCTGCCCATTAACAGCTCTTCACATTCTTAATTGCCTCTGGTATTTCTAATAAATTTAGCTTTTTTTTACTTACTGAAGAGCATAGTTAAACAAAATGGCCTCCCTCTACCTCATCACAATTCTGTGATTCTGCAATTGTGTATGAAGCATTGGCATATTTGACAAAATTTTGGCAAGACGTAACTTGTCCTTCAGTTTGACTTCAGCGTTGTGATGTCAAACTTTTGTTCTCCTCGATCAGAGAAAATTTTATTAGCATGTCGTTAAATGTTAGACATACTCTGAATGATTGTAAATAACTAGGCCCAGACTAACTGTCTATTCTTAAACTTATTTCACAGTGAGAAAGAATCACCAGACCCGAAGGGTTAACTCTGATTTTTTTCTTCGCAAATGCTGCTAGACCTGCTGAGCTTTTCCAGCAACTTCTGGTTTTGTTCCTGATTTACAGCTCTTTCGGTTTTTATCTACCATAACACTAACTTGATTTAGCACTAAAATGGAGCTTTCAGAATAACAAGTCAGTTTTAGAGCAGTTTCATGTGAGGAAGTGTGACTTAAAAATTCAGAGAGACCAGATAATGCTGGAGATGCATGACTAAGAAATAATTTGTTGTGAATCTCCAACCTTCATGTTTACAGTGAGGACTGGAAATATATCTTTGGGCCTGTTTCTCTTATCTTTCATGTGCTGTTTTCTTGTTCTTTGGCTTGGTACAACTCATGATTTTCCTGCTTGATAACATCAACTTCTACATCCATGTCTATCGTAAGCACTTTTGAGGACTTCCAGATGCTTGAACTAGCCTTAAGATGAACCACACATTCCTCCCGGTGTGGCTGCAAACTGCAACCTTACCACAAATTGGCATGTTACTGTGTCCTGGTGTGATTGACTGTTCTCACAGGCTCAGGTCACCCTGACCATGTGCAAACATGATGGGGTAGCCTCAGCAGACTGATGATCCTACCTCTGATCCAGAAGGCACAGGTTCAAGAGCTGCCAGCTCTAGAAGTCTGTCCTAGCATGTCTGAACAGGTTGATAAATATCTAAGATGCTCCAGGTTCACAGTTTGGTAACAAGCCATGTGCATGTGCTGTGCAAGCTCATCACACTAACAAAATACTGTAAACAGATTTCTCCTAATTTTACCCTGACTAAAGGAGGTAATGTAAGTAAAGTTTCATGTTCAGTAGGAAGACACAATCCAAAGGGATATTTCCTCCTGTTCTACATTTGGAGGAAAGCCTTAAGTATTTTCTTTATGATTACAGTTCCACAGTCAATTCATGCCACACAGATCAAAGAGAAAAAAATATTTTTCTCTGGTTTTTGATCTCCTAGATGTCTGAATTCAAAAGATATGAGGAACAGACAGGAATGAAAAGTACTGAATGGCAGAGCAGACTATGTTTCTTATGACCATGTCCCAAATCTTGGAACACATTCTGACTGATTTTCTAAATAACTCTTTTATCAAGCATTAAACTCTTAATTAACTCATTAATGGGTTCCAATTTTTGTCAAAATGGAATCTTATTCTCTGTTCACAAAACCTCTGGTATAATCTTACAGAAAGTTTTTCGAAGAATTTCAACAACAAAGTTTTACCTTTCTCAAAAAAATCGAAGAAAACGTTATAAGTTTTTATTCGACTTTTAAAACATTGTTCATCCTATGATATAATAATCAGGAACTTGCAGTCCCATTAGCAGCAAATGTTGAAAGGTTTGCTACTATTGAGCGCCCCAGAACATCTAAGGTCCTCACACATTCTCAAAATCCAGAGGTTGCTACATGCTTGAATGAGCTTCATAGAAACCTTCATTGGGGCGGGTCAGCAGATGCACTTGGGTTGGTAATACTCACTCTGGTGCTTGGACTGATTGAGTTATTGTTGCTTCTAGCTAGTATAGAACCAGCAGGCATGACAAAGGATGAGCACAAAAGTGGTACCACACACCAGTCATCTCTCTCTCTCTCTTTCTCTTGTTCTTTCTTTACAGATGCTGTCTGGCCTGCTGAGTTTCTCCAGCATTTTTGACTTTTATTTCAAATTTCTGACATTCAGAGTATTTTTGTGTTGTATGGTAAAATACATTTCCCAGTAATGTCAAAGCATTAATTTAACTTTGGTTTAATAATGTTAACTTTTGCTTCATTTGTCAGATAGTTGTTAAATGATTTTGCATGGATCATTCCTAACATAGTTCTTGCAAAGTAACTTTATGGTGTTGACCGGCAACTGTGGCACCTGTTCTGGTGCTTTCCAGAAGGGAGTCTAGGGATTCATTTGCCTGTTTTTCTAACCTGGAGAGATCAAATGCCTCTGGAGGTTCAATTTGAAATAATGACTGCTGCTAATACACTGATCACAATCCATTTAGCTTCACCCACATACATTTGTTAAGTGGTCATAATATCAAACTGGTTTTTACTCACTTCTAACACCATGAACCATTTGTGATTTCAATAAAACAATAAAGGTGAACAGACTTGAATGATGTGCTTCTTGTGAACAGTGGAAATAACTTGCAGTGTAATGTACCATAGTCTCTGAATTGCCCTCCATTGTTAGTTGTTCTTTTTAAAGTAGCAAAAATGCAATATGTTGTTTTTTAAAGGAAGAACAACTTGGATTATACAAGTTGAGGTCTCTCAACAATGCAATGTGAACAGTTTTATTTACATCTCACCTTTGCTGTCTCTACCTTATTGCTGCCCAACCCTCTTGTCTGTTTGGGATGTGCCTAATGCTGAGATTGTGGTGTGGGACAATAACAGAGAAAACCTTCAATTTTCTGTACACTCATACTTCAACATCTTGGTGAAAAAAAAATGTGAAGGCAAAGAACAGGAAATTTGTTAGGATGGAACAGAGTGTCAGTGCAGACATTTAAAAAATGTCTGATAAAAAATATTAATTAATGATGCAAAAATTGGACTTATTCATAATTGATTGCAGAAGTTGAAGTTTGCCACTGGGAGTTGAAATTACACATTGTTTTGCAGACGCAAGTAACAGTTTGTTTTCACTCTGTATGGTTTCATTTTGCTGTTAAACATGCTGTGATCCTTTGATCATAAAAAGCATTTTCTTTGTCTCTGATTAACAAACTTGATTTTCATGAGAATATCATTGGGCAGCCTTACCCAAGTTTTTTTTTAAGTTGCTTATATGGATCTCATCTCTCACATTGGCATCACAATCTTTTCAGTGACTAAAACTGTGGTGGTGTGTGTTCAAATGTGCAACCTGTGACAATACAATATTTGGTTGAATTTATGATGGACCTGGAATGAGAAATTTAGAAAATATAGAAATGTTCAGAAATATCTAAACTTAAGATTTTAATCTTTGCACAATATTTAAAACATTTTTTTTTTCTGATGAAGGATCTAGGCCCGAAACGTCAAGCTTTCCTGCTCCTATGATGCTGCTTGGCCTGCTGTGTTCATCCAGCCCCACAACTTGTTATCTCTTATTTAAAACAAAACACCATTTTGGCGTTAGAGTCATAGAGTTTACAGCATGGAAACAGACCCTTCAGTCCAACTCATCCATGCTGATCAGATATTCTAAATTAATCCAGTCACATTTGCCAGCATTTGGCCCAAATCCATGTATCCATCCAGATGCCTTTTAAATGTTAATTGTGTCAGCCTCCACCACTTCCTGTGGCAGCTCATTCCTTACATGCACCAACCTCAGCATGAACAAGTTACCCCTTAGGTCCCTTTCAAATCTTCTCCCTTTCACCTTAACCTATGCCCTCTAGTTTTGGACTTCTCTATCCTGGCGAAAAGACCTTGACTATTCACCCTATCCATGCCCCTCATGACTTTATAAAACTCTATAAGGTTACCCCTCAGCCTCCAACACTCCAGGGAAAATAGCCCCAGCCTACTCAGCCTCTCCCTATAGCTTAAATCCTCCACCCACAGCAACACATTAAGACACTTGAGGATACACTTTCAGATCTTTAATTTTCAGAATAGACCAGTTCCAGTGCAATTTGTACAATTTATGACAAGGGCTATAACTGCTTGGATTGAAATGCAATATCCAATGATAGTCTACCTCTACCATGAGGCGCACAGCCTGTGGGCAGACATCTTAAGCTTCACTTCAATACCATCCTTATGTTGAACACATTTCTGCATTGTACACTGTAAACACGTTATCAATAGCGATGCATGCCCAGAGATGAAATAAAACAAAAGCTGCCAAACTGCGAGCTGCCACTGAGAAAGAAAAAACACGAGGATCCCAGCACAAACACAACTTAGTAGAAAATGGCTGCAGCTTGCACTCAACCAGCTCCCGTTCAATTAACTTGAGAGGCTGCAGAAAAGATTTGCAAGGAACATTGGAAGCACATATGTATTCTCCTTTTAGGGGATGCTGGATCTGCTTATTCACACAGAATTCTAAAGCAATTCTCCCTCCAAGTGGTTATTAAAAAGACGAACCATTGGCGTAGCAGAATAGGACAGATGAGTTGGAATCGCATTGCAGATTGACATAACAACTTGCAACATTTATGAGTCATAATTCTACAGGTGACAGCTCTCCAATCTCAGCCAGACAACAGCAGAAAGTGAGGACTTCCCAAGGGGGAGGGAAGCTGAATATTTTCCCTCCTTTTGTGAATCTGTTAGCCTAGTAGCTAACACTGGCTCTAGTGCTACACCCTCAAACTCTTTAGATGGATATTGATGGATGTAGCAATAAGGAATATAAAGAGAGCAAGAAAATGTATTTTTGACTGGGAAAATTTTCATTTGCAGGTAAGCATTTCTCCTTCAATATTTCAATATTACATTTCTTTCACAGTTTGTAAATAATATTCCTTTTAAACATATTGTGCAAATTTCTAAATATTTAGTGTCATATGATGTAGGAATATGAAGATGGCCCAAAGATCATGAAGCAGTGATTATTTATTCTACTGGTGTCAGGTAATCACAAACATGAAGAGAAATTGGGGTTAAACATTAAGGATAGAGTATTTACATGGAATTAAGCCACTTTCTGAGGCTGCCTTCCAGTTCTGCAACATGTCCATCTGTGTCCAGTCACTTCATGACTCTGTGAGGTCCAGGTCCCAGACATCCTGCATTTTATTTTGACCCCTGATATTCTGCTTTTGCCTTGTGCCAATTGGAAGGGTAGAACTGCCAGCTTTGCAGTCTCTCAATGCTTTTCTTCTCAATGTTCACTGAACCCTCTTGGACATCATCTCAATTGACTGGCTCAAGGACATCTAGAGGTCTTTTGGCCACCAGGGATCCAACAAAACAAATCACTCCTCTGTGATGGTGATAGCACAACTCTCACAATTTTGATGTTATTCATCAATATCATTAGCCATTCTGAACCAGTAAATATCGCCCTCTGGTCAGGGCCATCACTCTTTTTCATCAGTCAGTGTTCAGCTTGATTATGAATTGCTACCAACTGTTGATTTGGATCTTACTCAAGAGTATTAGTGACATTCCATTGAATCTTAGAACATAGAACATAGAACAGTACAGCACAGTACAGGCCGTTCGGCCCACGATGTTGTGCCAAACTTTTACCCTAAACCTAAAGTCTATCTCATCTCCACCGCTACCCTATACTATCATCCATATGCCTATCTAATAGCCGCTTAAATGCCCCTAATGAGGCCAACTCCATTACCCTCTCTGGCATTTGTATTCCATGCCCCTACCACTCTCTGAGTAAAGAACATACCTCTGAAGTCTCCCCGATATCTACCTCCTTTCACTTTAAAACTATGTCCCCTCGTAAAAGCTACCTCCACCCTAGGAAAAAGTCTATGGCTCTCTACTCTATCTATACCTCTGATCATTTTGTACACCTCTATCGAGTCACTTCTCATCTTTTGTCGTTCTAAAGAGAAAAGCCCTAGCTCTCTCAAACTTTCCTCGTAAGACCTTCCGTCCATTCCAGGCAACATCCTGGTAAATCTCCTCTGCACTTTTTCTAACGCTTCCATATCTTTCCTGTAATGAGGTGACCAGAACTGGACACAATACTCCAGATGTGGCCGAACCAAGCTTTTGTATAGCTGGAGCATAACTTCACGGCTCTTGAACTCAATCCCTCTATTAATGAAAGCGAACACACCATACGCCTTCTTAACAACTCTCGTCACCACCACTTAGTACAACTATCATTGGGAATCATGGTCAGAATTTTGCCTTTGACCTGGACATTGGGCATGTTGTCAGCTGCAGCTCCTTTTCAACATGATGGGTATGGGTTCCTATTGTGCTCAGTATTCCAACTAAAGGCATCAGTATTTTCATTGATTTTGTTTGACCTGTCCTTATTAAGAATCAAAACTGCACAAATTCAGTGGCCCGTTGGGTTTCTGTTTTCTCAAACGTTGAAAGTAGCTAAGTAAATTGTTCTCTATAAACACTTCAAGCTCAGGACTGAACAGAATGTCTTTGAACATAGGGGAAATAGCACACTTCAAAGCTAGCTGCAAGGCTTTCTGTGGAAACAGGAGAGCAAGGATTGGATTTGTGGTTGCTGTTTAACAATCTATTCTGGCTACATCTTCAGCCTGAAGTCTACATCTCTATCTATATTACCAATCACTTTCCCGATAGTAACTTTCCTGGTCTTAGGAGTTCAAGTTTCCCTATGACCCAGATGATGTGAACCCACACATCAGGGAAAGATAATTAAGGCTTGTCAGTATTAGGGCTCGTCAACTCCATTCAGAAGCCCCCATCCCTCATCGCTTCCATTAGGCAGTCCTTCAACTGCTTGTCTCTGGCCTTTTTGACGGTGGATTCCAGGAGGATGACGAAATTGAAAAATCTCACTAGCTCCAGAGATACAGAGATCAGATCCTCCCATTCAACTTGCCTCTACTCAGAAAATCTCTGCTTTGGTGTTTCAGGCTACTGGTCCCGACCCGTAACGTCAGTTTTCCTGCTCCTCTGATGCTGCCTGGCCTGCTGTGTTCCTCCAGCTCCACATTATGTTGAACAGAAAGGAACATTTCCCCCTGCTGGAGGGATCAATGACCAAGGAAGGGCATATAATTAAGGTAGAGGGCCAGGGATTTAGAGGGGATGTAAGGAAAAGTTTTTTTTTTCACCCAGAGGGCAGTAGGAATCTAGAACTCACTGTTTGTGAGTCTGGTCGACCTTCACAACATTTAAGAGGTACTTAGCTGTGTGCTTCAGTTGAATGATTGAATGTCACATGTATTTTACAATGAGAAAGAAAACAGTAAAATACTGTGAAAAGCTTTTCCAATGCTGCCATGATCTGGAGCCATTTGAATAATTTGAGAATAATGAAAAGAGATAGAAAGGCAGAGCTTAAAGAGAGGCAAGACATACAAAGCTAGAGACCCAGAAATTTTGATTAGAATAGTTATTTGGCAGTGCAGACTCAGTGTGCTGAAGGGCCTTTTTTGTGTTGCAGACCTCTCATATTCCATGAGAGGGTCCATTCAACTGCTCCAGCTGCCCTGCTCAGTGGTGTCCCTCAACGTTGCCACCTGCTGAAGTTTCCATTAGACTAATACATCGGAGCAACAAAATATTTGAAGACGAAAAGTCAGAAAACTATTTTTCCTGGTTAATATTAACTGCTGTATAAGCTTTCAAACTAACAGCACAGAATTCATTGAAGTAACTCAGAATTTGTGTGTTGGACCAGCAAAATAATAATAAAGACAAAACTGTAAACATTCGTCTGCCTATGGGCAAACTATGTTGACAGTTCTTTGGATATAACTTAATAAAAGCTGTCTGTATTATACTACCTAATCAATAGAATAGTTGTTGCAAATTCCATGACTTCGCCCATTGTGACAGAATTCAGAAAAGAGATGCTAACCTTATTTGATCTAATGCTGGCATAAAGAGTGCCTTCCCTTTGATTTCACCTGATAATAGAATCTCTATTCGGGTTGCGATGAAATTATTGATTTGAAGGTCAAGTTATTACCATTTATTTCAGAAAAGCAAAAGCTACATCACAGGAGACAACTTGTTTGGATGGAAATCAGTAAGTACAATAGTTCAAAAAGGATCAATTTTTTTTCAGGCTGATCTCAATTGGCTTGTAAATCTAAAGCTGATTATATAAGGCTTTAGCAGACTTCTCCAGCATTCCCATTAGGATTTATTAGAAGAACTGAATTGGTTAGCCACTGAACGGAATGCAGGAATTACAAACCTCAATTAACCCATATTTAATGAAATGCAATCCTAACTTGGTGATGCCTGTTCTTTCGAATGATTGATGAATGCAATGTTGCTAATTGTGTTGATTACTAACTGATGGTGATTGAGTGGCACAGGGGTTGGGGGCTAGTGTTGTTCAATGCTGTAACTTACCGTCTTGGATCACAATGGTTCCAAATGGTTCTTTTCGGATTTGTTTAAATGTAGTTAAGAGAACTCTCGACAACAGCAATTTGCTTAAATATGGATGTTTACTAAGTAATAATAAATTATTATATTGGTAATAATAAATGGAAGACAAAAGGAAAAAAATAAATAAATCTCAAACCCTTCTAGAAAAAGCCACAAGTCTCACGCCCTTCTGCTCATTCGGGGCCCCTCGATAGATGGCTGGTCTGGAGGCTTAAGTTCGTTTCTGGCACTGTTCACAATTCCAAGCTGAGGCAAAGTTCAGTGACTTGGAATGAATCTCTCTCTCTCTCTTATGCAGTGTAACAAACAGACAGCACCATGAAAGCAGATACAGAAAGACAAAACTGCTGGCTGGTACAGAAGACACAGAATGGGAAAACTAGCTGCAGGTGTCTTCTTCAGCTCATAAAGGAATGTTCGCAAGACTAATTCAAGGTCGAGTATCATCAACAATTTTAGCCATTCAGCCCATTGTAAACAATCTATTTTCTCATGCAGCCGTCAAATATCATCATTCACTTTTAGCCCTTTGGGCAATCCAATACACTTACTAACATCAGTTAAAGCTACCATCTGTAAATTTTGTCTTGCATTTCCTAAAGGGAAGATACAGATGCTGACAGTTTCAAAAGTGAATCTGACCTGTAAGGTCAGGAAGACTGGGACAGCATGAGGTATTGAATGTCTTCCCAGAGACCTCGGTGGAGGAGTTGCAAAGAAGCCGAGGGCTAGAGGACCTTACAGAGGCGTGCTCGAAAGGCAGTAAGACCAAATGGCCTGAAAGGTCAATGCCAGCAACCAAACCTGGAGAATCTGGCTACTACATTGCATGAGGTTTAATTATCTCCTATGGGTGTAGTCAAGCTTAATGAATGTTTCTTCAATTGTCATATCCTGCCATCTGCACTAGTAGCCCCACCCACTCCTAAATTCCCAATGCCCTTGATACTCATCTCCTACAAACTAATATCTGTCAAGATAGAAACGCAACATTCATAGGCTTGATATCCTCTTCAAAATGATACAGCTTCACATTCCCAGCTCCCAGCTTGCATGTACTGCCAGCTATTACATTTCAACAGGAGTTTAAGCTCACCTCCGTGGCCATGTGCAGTGTTTATAAAATTTTCATACAGTAGGAACAGTGGGACAAGTTTTCAAAATCTGTTCTACTTGAACATTTTTGCTTTAAAAAATGAATACAAGAAATCAGATCAACCTCAACCTACCGTGATAATAAGGCGTTCAATTAAACATCGCCATTTCTCCAGACATATATAAAAAAAATTAGTTTGAATTAAAATGCTGGATCTTGTAAGCACACAAACAAACATAAAAAGCTTCAGCTCATGAACAAGCTACTTGTCACAATGCTCCTGCATCACAAGGTATATGAATTCTTTCATTCCTGGATCTTTCCAATCTTTCCTTCCAGAAGCAGTGATGAACCCGCATCAACAAAAACTCTGACATTGTAATTTTTATCCTTATTCTGATTCTTACTGTAAACACAGTACCCCAATTTACCTGACCAACAAACCGAATCTAATAGAAAACATCGATTAGGATTCTGTACTAAACAAGTGTTATAATTCATTACAAATAATCAGGCTGTAGCTACACGTACAAAAACAGAAATTGCCGGAAAAGCTCAGCAGGTCTGGCAGCATTTATGGAGAAAAATCAGAGTTAAAGTTTCAGGTCCAGTTGTCACCAGACCTGAAATGTTAACTCAGATTTCTCCCCAGATGCTGCCAGACCTGCAGAGCTTTTCCAGCAATTTCTGTATCTGTTTCTGATTTATAGCATTCACAGCTCTTTCGGTTTTTGTATAGCTACAGGTAAACAGGTATAGACCATTGGCATACGATAAAACTCTAATCCACTTTTGACTTCCTTCTTACACACACTCACACAGGCGCGTGTGCACGCGTGCGCACATACACACACACACACGCACACACACACACACACACACACGCGCTTGTGGAGTTTGAAAAACTGGAAAGTTTACTTACAACTTGAGATGATTCTTCTTCCCCTGATCAGACCGCTTATTGTTCAGATGTCTTTCTCTGAATACTTCCACTAATTTGTAAAACGTACAAAGTAACTAATTCAATTGGAAAATATCTTAGATTCATCGATTCAAAAGTCAGAGCTCATAACAACTGCTGTCAGTAAAGTACTTAGCTTTCATCAAGTTTAAACTGAGTTTTTGACAAGTCTCTCGCTGGGAGAAGACAGTGATACTTCTTTCTCCACTCTCACTCTCCATTTCTTCATAACTTGCTTCCATTTCCAAGCTGCTCAGCCATTCAAGAACCAATCAACACGGTTATTGATAAGCACAAGTTCTCTGCCATTGATAACTGTCACTAGTCCATAGACCAATCAACTTCTTGATGTGAACAAGAGCTGCGTCAGTTCCAACATTGAGATTCAGATTATCTGCAATCTCGACTTCAATTGTTGCTTAATCAAACAGCTCTTTACAATACCTGATGTGTGTATCAGGTTACTGCAGCCATTCTATCAAACGCTAGTTATTAAAACAGTTCTTTCTCATTTCACTCCACAGTTATTAAAACAAAAAAAAACAAAAACAGTCCTTCCACTTAAGAAGTAAAAGTGTTATGGTTTTCAAATATGGTCAACAGAACAAAGCATTTAGTGATCTAAATCAAAAGGTATGTTTCGATTGATATATAGTCTTAAATCGTAAAAATCAAAATAAACTATGAAAACTGATCACAAACATCACAGACCTTAATTATAAAATAAAGGAGACTATTAGGTGTTTGTCAGTTTACAGAAATTCTGGTTGTTCTGGTATGAAACAGTTTCTCCTAAGAGAAGGATTTAGTTTAGAATTGTTATAAATAGGTTACCTCAGTGTAAAGATTTTAGCTTGAAAGTTCCTGACTAGAAGTGTTTGATTAGAATCCTGAATAGGGTTATTTGAAGCTGAGAAATGACTAGTCAAAGAAGGGACCGCCAAATGCTAAAGACCAGGAATTGAAAGGAACAATTAAGTCAAACGTGTATTTGTAATAGAGATGGGAATTAATTTTCTCTGAACAACCTGACATGAGTTTAAATACTTTAAAGTGAAGGTATTGGCATAGATCAGACCAAATTTATATCGTGTTTTGAAATCTTTCAAATCATATTATATGCAAATAACTTGATTTATTCTATTTTATTTTCATTCCTTTTGTAACTTCTGTTTTATTGTTAAAACCAAATCTGCAGCACTGTGTTTGTGTTTCATTAAAAGACAACCTTACTAAATAAAAATAAAACAAAATATGATCAATAAAGTCACATTCTTGATCTGACTTTTCCAGCAGTAACATCAGCTGGGATCATAACAATACTAAATGTACTTTAGCGGAACATAATTATTTATTTTCAAAACACTACAAATTAATACTAAAATAATATAAAACATGACCATTCTTCCAAACAGTGCTAAGTTCCTAACTTCTCTCTGAATAGATGTGTCAAACATTTGATTTTTTTTTAAAGGACTGGGGATGCAGTGTTGGTAGAACGCATTCATTGAACTTTTACAGGTCTAACTATTCTGTAATGAACCCTTGTAAAGTATAGCATTAGACCTCACTTGGCAACTATAGACAGGGGTTGTCATGTGCTGCTCATGTCCTACATTGATTATAATTAAGTGGAATATCACATTATTTGGTTAGTTGATTAATATACTTTGATTGCTTGTTTACACCTGAACTAAAACTAAATATTAAATATAAACGTCCCGACATGAGTAGCAGCTGATGTGATCTATAGGCTATACCACTAACCTCAGAAGTCTGCGCTCAGAAAGAAAAAATTATCCAGGGTATCCACTACTCACTATTGATTCCCTGCTGGGAAATGTAGATGTCACGTGAGAACAATATGAATGGGACATTCCAGTATCAAAGCACTTTCAAAACTTATCTTCCAAGTACATTTGGTTTAGGAATTGAAACTGAACAGAACCTGTTGGCTTATACGCAACACACCTACTACGTTTTGTCCACAACTGATGGATTATTTTCCAGAACCTGATGGATTATTCCCAGAATCTCACTGTGGATTCTCCTGCAGATTTTATGGATGGGCAATAAATACTGACCTACGCGGACAATGCCCAAATCCAATTAAAAGAAACTTGAGGTATTTTTTTAATCAACTAGCCCAGAGAAGTTATTACATGTTTCAAGATCAGGTTGGACTTGAACCCAGGACTCCTAGCCCAGAGATAGAGACACTGCCATGGCACCACAAGAGCCTGACAAATTACATTGAGTGCTCGATAGGCTATTCGCAGAACCTGAATCATTGCCGGAAGGTAGGCAGATTTGGGGAAACACAATTGACTTTTTCAAAATAGAATCAAAAAATCTGAAGGACATGCTCAGAATACATTATTCAAAATTATTTTCCTTAATGGCTTGTTAGAATGTACATATATGAAATGCCTTGAGGGCAATTGTTATACATTATGTTAAGATAATCTAAGCAGAACTTAAAATTGATCACAGTCTGCAGTTCCCAGTTCTCTTGAAACTCACGGGAATAGAATATAATTGTCGGGTGGCTGCTCTGTAATGTACAAGTGAGCTGCCCAGTTATGCTGTCTGTAAACCTGCCAAGGTCATTGAGAGACTGATAGTATTAATGGCAAACCAGAGAGGCCAATAAGAATCCCATTGTGGTGGTAGGAGGCCCTGCAGTGTAGTAGAAAACCCTGAACACTCTTGTATAAGGCTATTAAGGGCTATGTATCTTAACTTTTCTTTTAAACATTATGATTGGTACAAACTGGAGCTAACTTCTCACCCTCACTCTCTTCCTGAAAGCTTTTCGACAGTTTGCACAATTCGGTGCAAAGTAAGAAAATGAATTATTGATTGATTAAATAAAAGGAGACAGACTGTAGTTATCAATAGTAAAAAGCTCTAGCTTGACAGTTCTAGCTCAACAGGATTTCCTTACAGTTCAGGCAAGAGTGTGTGTCTAGGATCGTAGAATTCCTACATGCAGAAAGAGGCCATTCGGCACATTGAGTCCTCATCCACCTTCCAAAGAGCATACCACTCAGACCCAACTGGTGTAACCTCAAAATAAAAACTCTTTGTGGTGAAAATGGGTGTCAAGTAATTTACTTTGTCATTTTGCCCCAACAATTTCTATCACCCCTCTGCCCCTTTCCCAATCAAGCCAGACTGGGTAAGGATGGCAGCTTCTTTCCCTAAAGAGCATCAGTAAACCAGATGGATCATTGAATTCAAATTCCATTATCTGTCATGGCAGGATTTGAACCCAAGTCCACGGAACATTTCCTCTGTCTCTAGATTAATGGTCCAACAATATTACCACACGGCTGTTACTTATATTCTATTTACAGAGCTGCTATTGTTCTAAATTATGATTTACTTCAATACAAACTACACCAAACATGCTTTCCTAAGATGACTGAAAATCACCTTCAGCCATCTTGTGCTACTTTCAGCTATGGGTAGCCCTAAGAAAATGAAGAACAAATTAAAGTCAAATTAGGTACAAAAAGAGATATAAAAGGAGGGAATGAACGATTGAATTAATAAATACCAAAAAAATGAGGAAGTAAATTAAAATAAAAATTAAATTTGAGTGAATCTCTAGGGACTTGCTACAAGCAAAAATGCAATGACATTCTCAACATTCATTTTCTTTCTAGGTCAAAGAGGTTGGTTGCCATTGAATTAACAAAGATCATATTGTCACAAGAGTGTGAATGCTGCTAACTGTGAACTGTGTGGAGAGATTAATAGGCAATTAATGTGAAAATCCAGCAAATTCTTAGAAACAACATAGGCTAAAGGTAAGATGCAATTTATGCATGGTAAGTGATGAATAATGTAACTTAACCAGTAAGTTCTCAACTCACAATGCATCTCTTCTCTTCATTCTTTGAACTTTGTCAATAATCTGTGTATTAATAACATCATGCATTATAAACTTATCAATTTTGTTTCACATGAGACTTCCCAGAGAGGCAGAGCTTTTTTTTATAAAAATAAAGGCTTTTCTCATGTACACTGTGTTGATTCTGCGAAATACTGAAGATCTATGCCCCAAAAATAATCCACTCTTCATCCATTTAAAATAGTTTTGATTTGATTACTGTATTTCGGCCCATCATCATTTTAAATTTAATAATAAACTTTTTCTTCGTCTCCTCTGTTGAATTGACAACACACCGTCTCCTCAATCCTAAGCATATAAGTGAAGATCCCCTTCCCCGGAACCAGGAGTGAATTTGCTTTTTTCCGAAGCCTACGCAGAGCTTTCGAAAAAGGGCTATTTCAAAGCTCAGTGGTTAGCGCTGCTGCTTCATGGGTCCAGGGACCCACATTCGATTCCATCTTTGGGCAACTGTCTTTTTGGAGTTTGCACATGCTCCCTCTGTCTGCTTGGGTTTCCTCCCACAGTCCAAAGATGTGCAGGCTAGGTGGATTGGCCATGTTAAATTGCCCATTGTGTTCAGGCATGTGTAGATTAGGTGGGTTACAAGGGGATGGGTCTGGGTGGGATGCTGTGAGGGCCGGTGTGGACTTGTTGGGCCGAAGGACCTGTTTCCACACTGTAGGGATTCTATTCTATTAAAAAAAAATAGGCGCACTGGGACAGATGTGAGCTGTACAGTCTATTCCATCTTTCAAGTCATCCATGTAACTCAGTTGCTCTGGCACTGTCAATGGCACTAGATGGTGATCTTTCCTCAGAGCCAGTTTTGATACAATCTCATGCGCTAAAATGTCACTTCTATTTCTCTCACCACAAAGGCTTCTATACCTGCTGAGTATTTGTCGAATTTTGTGTTGTTATATCAGATTTTCAGCATCCACAATATTTTGCTTTTGGATTTCTGTGCCATAAATACATTTGCTTGTGTTGATTTCATCCCTTTTGATATCCTGACCTTACAAAAGCATCTACTGATCTCAATTCTGAAATTTTTAATTTGCAAACAGTTTTTAGATCATAGAATCCCTACAGTGAGGAAACAGGCCTTTTGGCCCAACAAGTCCACACTGAACCACAAAGCATCCCACCCAAACCCACTTAATCTACACATCCCTGAACACTATGGACAATTTAGCACAGCCAATTCACCTAGCCTGCACATCTTTGGACTGTGGGAGGAAACCCGAGCACCTGGAAGAAACCCATGCAGATACAGGGAGAATGTGCAAACTCCACACAGACGGTCACCTGAGGGTGGAATTGAACTCAGGTCCTTGGTGCTGTGAAACAGCAGTGCTAACCATTGAGCCACTATGATGCCCAAATAGTTTTAGGGAAAGAATGTTCCAAATTCAATTAAATAACCAAGTTGGAATGATACATTGTAATAAACCAAAGATCTGCGGATGATGGAGATCAGAAACAGAAGCAGAAATCGCTGGTGAATCTCAGCAGATCTGGGGCAGAATTTGTGGGGAGAAAGCAGAGTTAGTGTTCTGCTGACTCTTCATCAGAAGACCAGCTGAGTTTTGCCAACAATTTCTGTTTTTGTTTTAGAATTATATATTTCCAGTTCAGTTAGAAGCATGTAAAATTAGTCTGATTTCTTAATTATTACCCGGTGAGTAATAAGCTAAACCCATCAGAAAAACAAACAAAAAATTGACTTTAGCTTGTGAATAATTATATTTCTGAGTTTCAATTATCCTTTAATTATGTCGTCATGTTTGCTGCAACATTTATAATTTAAACAGTTGGTGATGACATTGATAATTTCAATATGCAAATAATTTGGCTGTTTGAGAAAATAGCATTAATGTTGTTTTCATGCCTGTTACATTAACCAGTGTTGACATTTGTTGTTTCAGTTTATCAAAAAAAACTATTAAACTTAATTTTTAAAATCCTTATTCATAATTTCTGTGGTTAGGTTTTACGTACTAACTTCATATATATTTCAAAATCTCATTCCACTACTGCCTCGGAGGATAAGGGCAGCAGATACGTTGGGAAACCCACCACCTGCAAGTTCCTCTTTAAGCCACTCGCTGTCCTGACTTGGAAATCTATTACCATTTATTCGCTGTAGCTGGGCCAAAATCCTGGAGCTCCTTTCTGAATAGCACAGTGGATATGCCTACACCAATTAGGCTGCAACAGTTCAGAAATGCAGCTCTCCAGTACCTTCTCATTCCCATTAGGGATGGAAATGAATGCTAGACTAGCTAATGATGCTGACATCCCATGAACAAATGAAAGATAAAAGCCATCACTTTACATGTTGATATAATATGGGCAATGACCATTTGGCAGCTCATTTTACATATCACCTGTTGACTTCAATGGCAATAAATGGTAGGCTGATTCACTATTAGACTGTTGCACAAGGTCAACCTCAACCACCATAATCGCAGATTCAAGGTGAGAGGGTATAAGTTTAGGAGACACATGCGGGAGAGTTTTTCAAACAGAGGGTGTTGAGTTCCTGGGACACACAGCCAGTGGACGTCGTGGAAGCAAGCATGTTAGCAATGGTTAATGTCTATCTTGCAGATACATGAACGGGAGGGGAACAGAGGGATAGAAACCATGCATGGGTAATAAGTAACAGGTCTAAGTAAGGTTTACAATCGGTGCAGGGTTGGAGGGCCGAATTGTCTTGAATTGTATGGGATAGAACAAATGAGTGCATTTAAGCTGGTGAATAAAATGAAAAAGTTTTCAGAACCTTTGAAAATCTCCAGATATCAACATAGATCTCACAATTAATTAGCTATTCTAAAATTTTGGTCACTATTGCATACAAAAACCTGGAAAATAAATTCAACATATGAGCCGCAGCAAACAGCAATGAAATTATTTACCAGTCAATCAGTTTTGATGGTATTATTTAAAGATTAATATTTGCTGGGTCAATTCATCTGCTCCTGTTTGTGAACTGGCAGTGCATAATCCCTCTATATAGCTTTAGTGTCATTCTCGATGATATGTTACGTTTACTGTACAGCCCAGAATCAAACAGTTTGAGCCTACCTGTCATTGCTGTCATTAATACTCAACAAATGCCTCCTACTGCTCTGAATTCCTCTGCCAATATTGCGCTCTCACAAATCTTTTAATTTTTTTTCCCATCAGATATGTGTCAAGCCTCCCTTTAATTTAACCATTCTTATTTGCTTGCACCACTTCACACAGCAATAAGTTTCACGTTGCCATTACTGCTGTTCAGAAATTCTTCCTTTGATTAGCTATCGGTTATCATACATTTGTTTAGTTCTTTATTGAATTATCTTCAAGTGGCGATTGAATCCTGCTGAGGTTGTACCCTGGGCCACACAAAATACTAAACTTAAACCCAAATATGATTAATCTTATGAGAGTGCTAAATGTGAAATAAAATTCTATCGATAGCTTCACCTAAAATACAAAGAAATTACTTAGAATTTGCTTCAGAAATCACTAGTCAGTGGTTTAAATGTACTTTCATCTGTATCTTCTTGTAGTTTAATTATAACTAATAAAAGCTTTGAAATGACATAAAAATCACAGTCCAGAATACAATCAACATGTAGAAGTATCCCGATGGTGTAACTTGTTCTGTTTAATTTTACCTTCAGGTATTGCTTTAACATGCCTTTGAAAATCATCTGACAATATTCAAATGCACGTACCAAGGGCCCTCAAAGAAAATGATAATTAATTAGGAATCAGACTGAACGAATTTGGTTTGAAAGTAATGAATTTTAAAACATCCCAAATGTAATTTGCTTATTAAAGATGCAGTTGAAAAGAATGTAAATTATGCAAATAAATGCAATTTTCCAAAATCTGTATTAGATACAATAGAGTGGGCCCACATTTTGTCCCTGTACTGCACTGAACCATCAGTGTTCGCTGTTCAATCAACTGAGAGGTTTGTTATTCAAACACATGAAGATCATCAATCTCTAGAACTCATCTATTGGATATCCAGTTAAATTTAATACCTGTCCTTCCAATGTAAGTAATTTCTTAGTGGCACGTTAGTCTAGCAAGTAATCTTATGGACTCTATTATGTCCCCCCAAATGCACCATTCATGTTTAGAATTGTTTCTAATCAATCTGTTTGGACATGGGGTTGTGACAAACTGTGGTAGCAGGTCGGACTTGTAAAAATATTTTCTGCTCCAGAGTGGGGGACACTACTGCTGCACTGCAAGGCCTTATGAAATGATGAGTAATCAATCTTTTTGGTTATGTCATGACACAGCTCCAGGACAGATGGGATGTGAACCCATAGCTTCTGGCCCAGAATAAATTCAAGTGCCCGGTGACCAGTCAGTTGGAGGCAAGTTCAGTTGAAACATATAAGAGGGTATTGGGTGATGATTTAAATTGGAACAATGTGCAATGGTGTTGGAAAAAGGTAGGAGAATTGCACTAATTCAGAATACTCATATGGTAATACGATGCAGACATGGTCTGTACTGTATCACTTCTCTAATTCTGCAATTCATTGAAATAAATTACATCACAAAGTTCAATGGTCAAAAACAAGAAATGAGTGAACAAGCATTATTAATATGCACTATCTTGGGGGAATATTTGTACCAAAAAGCATATTACAACAAAACGACATATAATTTAATCTAATATTCTCGACTGAGGTTCCTGTTTTCGTTATGGCTTGCTTCAGAAAATATTTGGCTATTATCAACCTGTTCTAGATACAACACATCCTCATCAAAGCTCTTAGGATTTTATTTTTTTCTTCAGGTTTTCAGCAATTTTAAGAAACTTCATGAGTCTCCTGTTTTTGGCTGGGCAATCCGTTAATATTTCCATAAAGACTTTATGACTGTTGACCCTTTGGCTTCCATTAACTCAGCGAATATTTCAGTTTTATTTCCCCTTTCAAGAATTCTAAGGCTAGGATTTTCACCATGATGAGAGCCTCGTTGTCACAGTGAAAATGGCACAGAAGTCTGGAAAATGGAAGCCTTGCCCCCAAACACAGAACAGCATTAAAAGTTGGGAATCGAGAGTTTTGCATCTGAAGCAGTGCATGTCACAGAGGTAGCTGGTCATTTAAATCAGCAGCTGCCTCCATTTGAGACTAGCCTATGAGCCTGAAACCTCTGATGTGCCGATTGGACCTAGGAAGATGAAGTTTATGCTTTTCCTCAGACAGCCAGCGTATACCATTGGATATAATCCTCGGAGGCCTTGAATATCAGTCTTGTGGGGAGCAATAATTACCTAGGAATTATTGAAAGTAGGCCTAAATGTACATTAAAAAGTGCACAAACTCATTAAGTGCCAGGGTCATTAGAATTGTTAATCGACCTTTTAAAATCGACTGTCAACCGCAACAATCATAAGGACCGATCAGAGTGTCAAGAGGACTTCTTCAGTGCCAAAAGTGTTGAAAGGACTTGTCACAGGCAACAATCAAAGACTTCTGTCAAGCTGGCAAAGCATATTTAAAATTTCTACCTATAAATCTTTGCAAACAAGTGTCTAGAGTTTTAAAAATTATTATTGCCTCCAATTACATTCTCACTGTTGACGTAAGCTTGATGGTTTCCATCAATGGATTAGTGCAGGATTAGTGCTGCATGATGAATTTCACAATGATCCGTTATCACAGAAGACTGCCTGCATTCCACAATTTGATGACACAAGAGTCCATAGACGAATTTTAATGTAACTTTGACAATAAGGGATTGTGCATTTGAATTAAATGTTTGTTGTTATCAGGCATTAAGTAGTTGAAGCAATGTAAGTATAATAAATGGGTTTTATGAATGAGAGTATTCCTTTCAATACAGTGAACTCTACTACTGGAACATCAAAACTAATTTTATTTTATCCCTGCATGAGCCTTAATTTCTGTCCATGGTGGATAATGATGATTTGGTAGGTATAAGGACCAAGAGTGGTGCATAGAGAGCATGTGTTGACAGGAATTTGGACAGAGTTGGCATAAGGGCTATAAAGTGCCGAGGTACAGTGTGTGGCAAACATTGGCATTGAGGTTAGGAGTTGCCGCGGGGGTAGTTACAGTGTTATGAAATTTAGGTATAAGTCCATAGATTGGCATGAATTTACATGGACGGGGCAAGGTGAGTGTATGGTGAGTATGGGTAGGGGAGGTGGGTGGGTCTGTAAAGGGAAGGACTGGAAGAATGTTATATAGAGATAACAACGGGTAGAGCTGGATGAACACAGCAGGCCAAGCAGCATCAGAAGAGCTGACGTTTCAGGCCTAGACCCTTCTTCAGAGAAAAATGATGTTATATGTTTTCTTCTTCCTTTTTTAAAATTTAGCCACATTGCTGGAGCCCTGAGGCAACTCTTCCCCCCAGGACTAGCTCTGTGACCAGTGTCTTTGTCATGACTTCTAGATATAGCCCCCAACTGAAAATCTGATGAGTGGCTGGCATTTTTAAAAGTCAGGTTTGTGGAGCTGGGAATTCTGACTGACTCACAGACAGAAATCCAGGGCCAAGTCACCAAAGTGAATGTCCCCTCTGACAAAACCCATATAAATTTAACAAAGGTGGCTTATAAACTAGGAAGCCCACCTCCCTGACATTGTGACATGCTTGGGATGTTTCAATCAGAAATGTAACTTAACCATCATTTACTTTCAGAGCAGCTTTTAGTTCAGTGACTCATGCGAATGATGAAGGTTATGGGCTGAATTTTACCATAAAATGGCAACATCTCAATTCTGGTGCGTTTCATGGAAGGCTTCTCTGTGTGACTCTGAATGAATTTTGTCATGCTATTCTCTGCTAATGTCTCATTAGCAATACATCAGACCTCTCTGGCACCCCACTCTCATTACGTGACCCATCCTCAGAGGCAGAAGCACTCATCACTGCTAGGACCTCCTGGGATTCTTGGCACTAGCGCTATTTTTAAAGCCCAGTTATGCACCCAGACAAGAGCTGCCAGCCAGGATTTACCCTTCACTGTACAAGTTGTAGGAGGGGAACCAAAAAAAAATCACTGCTCATGGCGCATAAGTGGTATGATAGACACTTCATTGCTAATAAAATGCACATTTGAATGTGAGCAGTCAGCATTTGTATCACTCACAAGCTAATACTTCAGCATTGTCCTTCTGACAATGTATTAACTCTGTTAAAGAGGGCCATGAAGTGTATCTACATTTATCTTTAACAGAAAGATTTTATTCCAACATTGGAAGACAGGACGTTGGTGTTTGTAAAGTACTGATGTTTATAAAATGATAAGGAGAGAGGAGGGAAAGCAGTGTGTGGCAGCTTGTGGGTTTGCAGATGCACAGAACACCTGAACTGTAACATTTGTTTCAAAAGGCTGGATGGCTAGGAGGCCAAGCCGCGGTTTAGCTTTATTACCAAGGCAACAAGTTTTGATGTACTAATTAATTTAAACCAGGCACTTAGATACTAAAAAACAATTAAATTTATATCTGGAATAAAAACAGAAATTTTGCTGGAAATGCTCAGCAGGTCTGGCAGCATCTGTAAAGAAAAAAGTCAGAGTCAATATGCCAGACCTGCTGAGCATTTCCAGCAACTTCTGTTTTTGTTCCTAATTTACAGCACCCACAGTTCTTTCAGTTTTAAATTTAAATCTGATTGTTTTGACAGCATAGGACCAATCCTATTGTAAGAAATTGATATGTCATCAGGGGTATAAAAGATGAGGTCATTTGGAAAATTGGGCGAGAGCCAGCAGCCATCTGCCAAGAGCGGGTTCTCAGCTCTAAAAGAAACAATCACTGCCTCTCTCAGAATTCTCTAACCCTTAGACTAAACTCCATCTAAACTAAAGGTACTTATGGCACAGAGATAATAGGTACTGCAGATGCTGGAGAATCCGAGATAACAAGGTGTGGAGTTGGATGAACGCAGGAGGCCAAGCAGCATCATAAGAGCAGGAAAGCTTGACGTTTCGGGCCTTGACCCTTCATCAGAAATGGGGGAGGGGAAGAGGGTTCTGAAATAAATAGGGAGAGAGGGGGAGGCGGATAGAAGATGGATAGAGGAGAGGATAGGTGGAGAGGAGGCAGACAAGTCAAAGAGGTGGGGATGGAGCCAGTAAAGGTGAGAGTAGGTAGGGGGGTAGGGAGGAGATAGGTCAGTCCAGGGAGGACGGACAGGTCAAGGGGGCGGGATGAGGTTAGTAGATAGGAGATGGGGGTGGGGCTTGATGTGAGAGGAGGGGATAGGTGACAGGAAGAACAGGTTAGGGAGGCGGGGACGATCTGGGCTGGTTTTGGGATGCGGTTGGGGGAGGGGAGACTTTGAAGCTTGTGAAATCCACATTGATACCATTGGGACGCAGGGTTCCCAGGCTGAATATGATTTGCTGTTCCTGCAGCCTTCGGGTGGCATCATTGTGGCATTGCAGGAAGCCCAGGATGGACATGTGTCTGAGGAATGGGAGGAGGAGTTGAAATGGTTTGCAACTGGGAGGTGCAGTTGTTTGTTGAGAACTGAGCACGGGTGTTCTGCAAAGTGGTCCCCAAGCCTCCGCTTGGTTTCCCCGATGTAGAGGAGGCCACAATGGGTACAGCGGATGCAGTATACCACATTGGCAGATGAGCAGGTGAACATCTGCTTGATGTGGAAAGTCTTCTTGGGGCCTGGGATTGGGGTGAGGGGGGAGGTGTGGGGGCAGGTGTAGCACTTCCTGCAGTTGCAGGGAAAAATGCCGGGTGTGGTGGGGCTGGAGGGGAGTGTGGAGCGGACAAGGGAGTCACGGAGGGAGTGGTCCCTCCGGAAGGCAGACAAGGGTGGGGAGGGAAAAATGTCTTTGGTGGTGGGGTCGGATTGCAGATGGCGGAAGTGTCGGAGGATGATGCGTTGGCACAAGTAGTTAATGTTCCTGACAAAAGAATTTGACCAAGAAGATGTTCCTGACTGAAGAATTCATTGGAGAAGGCACAGAACATTTCGAAAGACATATATTCTGGCTGTAATTTAAAGAGACTAAGTTCTAATTGCTTTATTTTCTATAAGTGGGACTTGTATTTGGTGGAACAGCAAACTATTATAATTTTGTTTTATCGGTATGATTTAGTACTTAGAAAGGATTTATTCAGTTTGTTACTAGTTTAGTTAATTTGTTCACTGTTGGAGTGAGATACTTGTTGATTATGAAGTGGGTGTCAGGGGTTTATTTTATTTAACCACTCCTTTATAACAGATTGGGGGCTCTTTTAACAGATTATAGGGCAAGGGGCTCCTCTCTGGGTGTTTTGGATTTAGTTATCGGGGTGGGGAGGGGGGGTCACCTTCTGCTTTATTACAGTATGCAACTCAAGCCATAACACTCCAGCAGAACGGGAGAATGTGAATCCTTTCACAATATGTTTACAATGTATAATTAGAAATTAAGAAGGATTTGCATATCACATCAAGTTTGGTTCACTCGCTCTGATCTAACTGGCTCTCAATCAGATAATTTTCATTTTCAATCCAGCTCTGTTATTACCTTATGTGGTTTAGTGCCTGGGATTGGGGTGAGTGAAAGTGAATGAGGGAAGACATGGTAGGTAATAGTGAGAGTGGTGGAGAATGAGTCTTTGTGGGAGGAGGATTCAGTTACACAGATGGAGTGAATGTGAGATATCAGAAAGAAGATGTGGCACTTTCATTGACAAAGTGAAGATCAGTGACTTTCTTCCTACAATGCCATGCATTCAACCAGATCACTAAGACTGCACTGACCTGGGAACCAATCTCTGTCCAGAGCTGGAGGCTCTCTTGTGGCCCTCACTGCGTGTCCTACCTCTGCACCATCCTGCCTGTAAGGACGTCCAGTTCCTGTCTACAAACCAAGATGTCAATATCCCCTTTCCTGCCATGTGCTAACTCAATGTTAAGAACTACGCAAGGAAGCTCCACACTAGCAGTGTTGGTCCAAGTGCACAATAACCTTTTAAAAATGGTGCATGCATCTGGAATGCTGGTCCAAGCTGAGATCCCTCGGCAGTGGCAAACTATTCTGGGTTTGGCCAGTGGTAGAATCGGGCTAGAATTGGCTGAGAGGTGTGTAATGGGCTGGGTGATATAGTGAATGATGCGAATTTGGAAGAAGGTGATGAGTAAACCTCTGTAACACTTGATAAAACTAACATAACCAAAAAAAGTAAGAAAAAAAAAAGCAAAAACAGAAGTTGATGGAAAAGCAGGTCTGGCAGCATCTGTGAAGGAAAATCAGAGTTAACATTTCCGGTGACCCTTCCTCAGAATTGATGGTAGCTAAGAAAATGTTGCTTTAAATGAAGGAGGTAGGGCCGGGGGTGGGGGGGGGTAAGGAGTAAGCAACAGGTGGGGATAGAGCCTAAAGAGAGAGGAGAACAGTTGGACAGACAAAGGAGTAGATAACAATCTGGCTAGGAGGGCGAATAGCTGTTAATGGAGACTGTTAAAGGCTAACAATAGGCAGTGTGTAATGGTAGACAATATGAGAACAAGGCCTTATGTGTCGGGTAGGGGGCTAGAACATGGGAGAGTTCAGGCCCAAAAATTATTGAACTCAATACCGAGTCTGGAGGGCTGCAGGGTCCCCAAACAGAAAATAAGGTGTTGTTTTTCCAGCTTGTGCTGAGCTAGTCACAGGGTAAGGTGCTGTAGGGTTGTTAGGGGATGTTGAGGGCGAAGGAAGAGTGGACCAGGGTGTCCTGGAGGGAAATGTCTCTGCTGTAGGTGGACAAGGGAGGGAAGGAGATTATATGTCTGGTTGTAGCATCTTGCTGGAGGTGGCAGAAATGGTGTCTGATGATCTTCTGGATGTGGATGATGGTGGGATGGTAGGTAAGTACAAGGGGAATCCTATCACGGGAGGGAAGAGAATGGGTGAGGGGGGAAGTGCAGGAGATGGGTTGGACCCGGTTGAGGGCCCTGTCAACAACAGTGCCTGGAGAATCCTCGGTTGAGGAAAAAGGTGGACATTTCGGAGTCTCCCTTGTCGAAGTGGCCTCATCGGAACAAATACAACAGAGACGTAAGAACTGAGAGAATGGGATTGCGTCTTTACAGGAAACAGGGTGTGAGGATGTATAGTCCAAGTAGCTGTGGGAGTCAGTGGGTTTGTAATGGATATTAGTGACCACTCTATCCCCAGAAATGGAAACAGAGACGTGGAGGAAGGAAAGGGAGGAGTGAGAAATAGACCAGGTGAAATTAAGTGCAGGGTGGAATTTGGAAGCAAAATCAATGAACTTTTCCAATCCCGGGCGATAGAAGAAAGCAGCACCGACGATCTCATCGATATATTGGAGAAAGAGTTGTGGGGAGGGGCCAGAATAGGACTGGAACAAGGAATGTTCCACATAACCCACAAAGAGACAGGCATAACTAGGGCCCGTGCGGATACCCATGGCCACCCCTCTGACCTGAAGAAAATGAGAGGAGTTAAGTTTGTTGAGAGTGAGAACAATCTTGGTCAAGTGGAGGTGGGTGCTGGTAGGTGGGAACAGTTCAAGCCTTTGTTCCAGGAAGAAGCAAAGAGTCCTGAGACCATCCTGGTGGGGAATGGACATGGAAAAGGATTGCACATCCATGGTAAAGAGGAGGCAGCTGGAGCCTGCAAACTGGAAATTCCAAAATTGGCATAAAGCGTCAGAGGAAATGCAGATATACATGGGCAGGGACTGGACCAAGGGATAAAAGATCAAGTTGAGGTAAGAAAAGATGAGTTCAGTGGGGCAGGAGCAGGCAGAAACAATGAACAGTCCGATTTGTGGATTTTTAGAAGGAGGTAGAAGTGAGATGTTTGGTGCTGGGTGACTATCAGCTTGGAGACAGTTGGTGGCGGGAGATCACCAAATGAAATGACGTTAGTGACCATAGTTGATACAATAGTGTTCCTTTGTTGTTGTTGCAAGGTGGGGGAACCCTGGACCATGGGAAAATAGGAGGAGGTATCTGAGAGCTGGCACTCAGCCTCTGCAAGGTAGAGGTCAGTACGCCAGACTGCAACAGCACCGCCCTTATCGGCAGGCTTAATAACAAAGTCAGGGTTGAATCTGAGTGCATGGAGTGCAGTCAGTTCAGAAGGAGATAGGATCATTGGGTAGGGGGGGAGGCAGGAAAAGTCACCCAACTGATGTCACATCGACAGTTCTCAATGAACAGATTGAGTGCTGGTAAAAGGCCAGAGAGAGGGGTCCAGGTAGAGGGAGAGTGTTAGAACTGGGCAAAGGGGTCTGTGGGATGGGGAGAGGACTCTTGTCCAAAGAAATGTGGACGGAGGCCAAGACAGAGGAAGAAGACCTCAATGTCATGTTGTGCCTGAAAATCATTAAGGTGGAGATGCAAAGGGATAAAGCCGAGACTTTGCTGAACACAGAGCATTCAGCATTGGAAAGTCGAAGGTTAAGTGGGATAGTGAATATCCAACAGGAGGTGGGGTTGGGAGAGGGGATGGAGTCAGAGGTAAGGGGATGGGAGGAAATTTCCAGAGGGCCATGAGTGTTCCCTGAGTTGTTGCATCTTGTGGGTCTTGATGCCTGAAAGGAAAAGAAAAAGTTTCTTGTTAGCACGACGAATGAGCCGGAGGATGAAGTCAAACTGCAGAGTGGTGCAGCCCTGAGCCAGTGTGTTGCGAGGCTGCTGGAAAGAGAGGTCAAGAGTGTGCATGTGACTCCGCATGGCACTGAGTGTGGATCTCAGGATGCAGTGAGAGCAGCTGTCTGTGGAACATTGAACGTCACCATGGTACCTGTGATCCTGGGAGGATTCAAAACATGAGAGTTTAAACTTCAGTTGGAATCCACATGGGGTGAGTCTGAGCCGGAGGCAGTCACTGAGGAATGTGATATGGCTATGGAAACAAGTTTTAGCAAACGTCTTTTCAAACACCAGGAGTGACTGTGAAATTAGTATAGGTGGACAAGGAAAAAGATTGGAATAGAAATCCCATTGGAGACAGGAGCAGAACTTCTTCAATGTGGGTATGCCTGGAAGAGATGTGGCAGTGAGTTAAATACTAAAAAAACAAAACAACCGTGGATGCTGTAAATCAGGAACAAAAACAGAAGTTGCTGGAAAAACTCAGCAGGTCTGGTAGCATCTGAAACAGGAATCAGAGTTAACATCTTGGGCCCAGTGACTCTTCCTTAGAACAGAGGGTAGCTCGGAAAATTTTAGTTTATAATTCAGAAGATAGGGTTGGGGGAGGGGGGTAAGGAATAAACGACAAGTGGGGATAGAACCCAAAGAGAGAGAAGAGCAGTTGGGCAGACAAAGGAGTAGACAACGATCTGGCTAGGATGGTGAATAGCCTTTAATGGAGACTGTTAATGGCTAATACTAGGCACTGTGTAATGGTAGACGATGTGATAACAAGGAGATAGCAAGAACTGCAGATGCTAGAGTCAGAGACAATGCAGTATGGAGCTGGAGGAACACAGCATGCCAGGCAGCATCAGAGGAGCAGGAAAGTTGATGTCTCCTTCTTCAGAAATAGGGAGGGGGAAGGAAGCTGGGAAATAGAGAGAGGAGGGGTTGGTGTTGAGGAAGGTAGGTGGGATGGTGATAGGTGAGTGCAGATAGGGAGTGATGGGGACTGGTGAGTAGGATGCGTGGGGTGGATAAGTGGGGGAGAAGATGGACAGGTTGTGCCAGGTCAAGGAGGTGGAGATGCGAGGGAGGCTTGGACATGGGATGAGGCCAGCAGTGGGGAGATTTTAAAATTGGTGAATTCTATGTTTAGGCCATTGGGTTGTAGGCTCCCAAGGCAGAATGTAAGGTGTTGCTCCTCCAGTTTGTGAGTGGCGTCATTGTGACACTGAAGGAAGCCCAGAATGGACATCTCACTCGGAGTGGGAGGGGGAGTTGAAATGGCTTGCGACCGCAAGGTGTTGTCATTTGTCACGTAAAGAGAGCAGTTCTCCGAGACAGCCGCTTGGTCTCACCAATGTAGAGGAGGCCACACCGGGAGCAGTAGATGCAGTAGACCAAGTTGACAGATGTGCAGGTGAACCCCTGTCTGATATGAAAGGTTTGTTTTGTGCCTTGGATGGAGGCGAGGGGGCAAGGTGTAAAGGCAGGTGTAGCACTTCCTGCTGTTGCAGGGAAAGGTGCCGAGGCGTATGTGATGTGTGATAACAAGGCCTGGTACGTGGGGTAGGAGGCAAGTACATGGGAGAATCTAAAAAAATGTAAGATTCAGTTCACAGAACCCAGACTTACAATACAGAAGAAAGAAAATGGATTTGTAACCATAAGACCATAAGATATAAGAGCAGAATTAGGCCATTCAGCTCATTGAGTCTGCTCAACCATTCAATCTTAGCTGATACGTTTCTCAACCCTATTCTCTTCACTTCTCCCCATAATCTTTGATTTCTTTACTAATCAAGAATTCATCTATCTTTGTCTTAAATGCAGTCAATAACTTGGTCTCCACTGCCCTCTGGCTGAAGAAATTCCTCCTCATCTCAGTTCTAAAGGGTCATACCTTCACTGTGAGGCTGTGGCCCTTGGATCCTACTAATCCTACTAGTGGAAAAATCTTCTCCACATCCACTCTATCCAGGCCTGTCGGCAAGGATTGCAAGACTTTCCTCCTATCTTGTTCCCTCTCAGCATCTGAAGAGTCAGTGCCAGGGATATATTTAGTCATACAACTCAGGAACTGAGATGTTTCTCAATATGGGACAATGAAATGAGAATGAGAAAGAGCCATCAAGAGTAAAGATGCCAATTCTATGATCACGGATAGATGTTTAAAATATCTGCATGAATCCATTTGTAATCTAGTGTGGAAGAGAAAGACATGAGAATGTTTGCACATCAACATTAAACATCAGTTCAGTATACTGATGAAATGAGAAAAGGAAAACACATCTGAGTTCCACATTGAACCTTAAAGATTAACTTTTAACACTTAGCTCTCTCCTTGAATGATTATATGTGCATTAATCATAGCATTTAACCCCAAGTAATTTTTCGTATATCAACAGCAATAGATTAGAAATATCCCTGTGTGTCAAGCCAAAAGTTAATTATCTTTTGGTTTGAACATGTTCAATGACAAATTTACGCTTAATCCATCAACAGTTTGAGAAGATACGTTGACCTCCTCGGTTAATCCAATCATAAAATTTGTAATGTATCATCGAATACTCCATTGAGATGTCTGAATTGTTGACCAGTAAGGAAGACTTGAGAGACTTTATTTTTCGAAAAGTGTTTAAAACTTCACGATCTTCCTGTGATGATTTTAAAGCTTCACATAAAACCCCTTGTGTCTCTCTCTGTTCCCTTACTTTTTAAAAGTATTTCCATGATGTACATATAGACAAGAAACAAACAGTAAGAATGAACATAGATAGCAGGAACTGCCAATGCTGGAGAATCTGAGATAACAAGGTGTAGAGTTGGATGAACACAGCAGGCCATGCAGCATCAGAGGAGCAGGAAAGCTGACGTTTCGGGTCTGGACCCTTCTTCAGAAATGGGGGAGGGGGAGGGGACTCTGGAATAAATAGAGAGGAGGGAGTAGGCGATGATGGAAGGTGGATAAAGGAGCAGATAGGTGGAGAGAAGACGGACAGGTCAAGGAGGCGGGGATGAAGCCAGTATAGGTGAGTGTTGGTAAGGAGTTGGGATGGGAGTTGGTCAATTGAGAGAAGACAGACAGGTCAAGGAGGCAGGGATGAGGCTGGTAGGTAGGAGGTGGGGATGGGGGTCGGTCAGTGAGGTGGGAGGAGCAGATAGGTGGGAGAAAAGACAGACAGGTCAGGGAGGCGGGGACGAGCTGGGCTGGTTTTGGGATGAGGTCGGGTTGGGGGTGTGGGTTGGTCAGTGAGGTGGGAGGAATGAGGTATATTGTATCCACCTGCACATCTGTTAATGTGATATATTGTATCCGTAGTGCCCAATGTGGCCTCCTCTACATCGGGGAAACCAAGCGGAAGCTTGGAGACCGCTTTGTGGAACATGTACGCTTGGTTCGTAGCAAATGACAACACCTCTCAGTCATGAACCACTTCAACTCCCCCTCCCACTCCTTGGATGACATGTCCATCCTGGACCTCCTCCAGTGCCACAATGATGCCACGCGAAGGCTGCAGGAACAGAACCTCATATTTCACTTGGGAACCCAGCAGCCCAATGGTATCAATGTGGACTTCGCAAGCTTCAAAATCTCCCCACCCCCAACCTCATCCCTAAATCAGCCTAGTTCATCCCGGCCTCTTTGACCTGTCTGTCTTTTCTCCGACCTATCCGCTCCTCCCACCTCACTGACCAACCCCCATCCCCACGTCCTATGTACCAGCCTCAACCCCGCTTGCTTGACCTGTCCATCATCCCTCAATTGACCAATCCCCGTCCTAACTCCCTACCTACACTCACCTTTAATGGCTCCATCCCTGCCTCCTTGACTTGTCTGTCTTCTCTCCAACTATCTGCTCCTTTATCCACCTTCCGTCATCGTCTCCCTCACCTCTCTATTTATTAGAGTTCCCTTCCCCTCCCCCATTTCTGAAGAAGGGTCCAGCCCCGAAACGTCAGCTTTCCTGCTCCTCTAATGCTGCCTGGCCTGTTGTGTTCATCCAACTCTACACCTTGTTATCTCAGTAAGAATTAACAGATTATTTTCTGAAGGGCAGACAGTGGCTAGAAAGGTACCACAGGGATCAGTGGAAACATATCGCATGATCTTCAGCCAAATGGCTAAGTCTGAAAATCTAAGGAGTGTCATCTTTCATCAAATGAAGGAGCGCTATGACTACTAATGGGGTGCCACCATACTTAGCTGAGGCCATCATCAGATGTCAGTGTAGGGTGTTAGCCATGGTCAGTAAGACACTTGGTGCAGTCAAGTACTGGGGACATGTATTTTTTAAGTCCAGTGTTTGGGCAACAACTAGTCCTGCAGCTCATGTCCCAGGACTAACATCAGTCATCAATGGAGCATGCTCTATTGAGATTGTCATCACAAATCAGTCTGGTGTAGGGTGGGGGGTGGAGGGGGTGGTATTGTGGTGTGAGGGAGTGCAGGAGAAGTGGGGTGTTGTGGATGACAATCAGTCCTGGTGGTCTGGGTGGTAAACAGCAAGGTTCAGGCACAACAAACAAGGTGGAATTTAATCGAGATAACAAGGTGTAGAGCTGGATGAACACAGCAGGCCAAGCAGCATCAGAGGAGCAGGATGGTTGATGTTTTGGGCCTAGACCCTTATTCAGACAACAACTCATCCCTCACACCCCCTCCCCGCAATAACAACCAAAACAGATTCCTCACCTGCCACCCCACCAACCTCCGGATCCAACGCATCATCCTCCGACACTTCCGCCATCTGCAATCCGACCCTACCACCAAAGACATTTTTCTCTCCCCACCCTTATCTACTTTCCGGAGGGACCACTGTCCCTGTGACTACCTTGTCTGCTCCACACTCCCCTCCAGCCCCACAACACCCGGCACTTTTCCCTGCAACCGCAGGAAGTGCTACACCTGCCCCCACACCTCTCCCCTCAGCCCCAACTCAGGCCCCAAGAAGACTTTCCACATCAAGCAGATGTTCACCTGCACATCTGCTAATGTGGTATACTGCATCCGCTGTACCCGTTGTGGCCTCCTCTACATCGGGGAAACCAAGCGGAGGCTTGGGGACCGCTTTGCAGAACACCTACGCTCGATTCGCACTAAACAACTGCACCTCCCAGTCGCAAACCATTTCAACTCCACCTCCAATTCCTCAGATGACATGTCCATCCTGGGCCTCCTGCAATGCCACAACGATGCCACCCGAATGTTGCAGGAACAGCACCTCATTTTCCGCTTGGGAACCCTGCAGCCCAATGGTATCAATGTGGACTTCACAAGCTTGAAAATCTCCCCTCCCCTACCGCATCCCAAAACCAGCCCAGCTCGTCCCCATGTCCCTAACCTGTCCTTCCTCCCACCTATCCTCTCCTACCACCTCAAGCCCCACCCCCACCTCCTACATACCAGCCTCATCCCACCTCCTTGACCCGTCCGTCCTCCCTGGACTGACCGATCCCCTCCCTAACGCCCCACCTACACTCACCTTTACTGGCTCCAACCCTGCCTCTTTGACCTGTCTGTCTCCTCTCCACCTATCTTCTCCTTTATCCATCTTCCATCTGCTTCACCCTCTCTCCCTATTTATTTCAGAATCCCCTTCCCCTCCCCCATTTCTGAAGAAGGGTCCAGATTCAAAACGTCAGCCTTCCTGCTCCTCTGATGCTGCTTGGCCTGCTTCAACCAGCTCTACACCTTGTTATCTCCGATTATCCAGCATCCTAAGTTCCTACTATCTCAGAATTTAATTGATATACATTTCCAAGAGATAAGAGTTAGATGATCATTGTTCATTGAATGTAGATTTTTTCTCACTTTTGCAGCTTTTTTTGTTTAGTCTTTCTTCACCTTTCCTATTGTTCAATAAAAGTTACTGCAGACAACTGAATGCAAAGACTATAAGATTTGCAGTCCTTCAGTCAGTTATAATGTCGAATGGCATTGAGGAAAGTTAGCTTCTGAGGTTTCATTTGCGTCTCTGCAGTGGGTTAAATGAAGAAATGCCCCAGTCTCTGGTATTCATGTACTGCCAGGCACCATGAACCTGCTCAGCCCCAGGCAGGAGGTGATCCTATGGTTAACTTGATGGAAGTGCACAGACAATCACAGCAGGAGCAGCCAAACTTACTGGAGAATCTCAGTAAACTAGATTCAACTTGACTGTTGCTTGTGTGCATCTGGCTGTTTCAGTGGGTATGTTGGTGGTCACCACAGAGACCCTGATCCAGAAGAAATCATTTGTCAAGCATTCAGAAGTGCCAGGCCTCTCCACTAATCAATAACGTCCAAGCCTGTGGAAGTTGCAGCTAGGAAGAGTGTTCTGGCCTCTGGGCAGGACATGCTCAGAATGTTTGAAACCTCTAGTACCAGTGTGTCCTAGATTTCCAGGCAAATAGGCTCCACTGTGAAACAGATTCCTTCAGCTCAGCTGCGAACCCCAGCACTGCAGTTAGTCCTAGTGGGAGGGCAAGGAGAGAAAACAAAAACTCTTAAAGTATATAGGTGGCACAGATAGTACTTCAGTGTAGAATCGCTCTCACATCTGTAAATATACATGCATTTTTAATCATCATATGTCTGATTGTGTGCTGTTCCATTTGCCACTTATCAGTCCACTTGACCTGTCCATTAATATCTTTGTGCAATATAGAGATTCCTTCCTCAGCATCAATTCCATCCTCTTCCATTGGGCAGAAGGTACAAATGTTTGAAAACACATACCAACAGATTCATGAACAGCTTCTTCCCCACTGTTATCAACTTATGTATGGACCTTTCATATATTAGAGTTGATCTTTCTCTGCGCCTTTTCTGTAGCTGTAGCACAATATTATGTGTTCAGTTCTGTCACCTTGATGCACTTGTGTAAAGTATGATTTACCTGCAAAAGCATGCAAAAACAATACTTCTCACTGTATCTTGGCACAAGTAACAATAATAAATCAAATCAAATTAATTACACAACCAATTATTCCATTGTCAATAAACTTTTTATGAAAGCCTTCACATTTAAGTCTAAGTTGCTGACATGATCAACATCCGGAAATGCAAGTAGTGAGTTACAAAGAATTCAATTGGAAACAACATTCCACTTAAGAAAAAAACAGCTTTGACAATTTTGTATTTTTTCATACCTCTAAATGAATTTTAATTCTACTTGCTATTTCTTCTTGATCTCAAAAGCTCTTATTTCCCTGGCTGGTCTGAGAAAGTTGGCTTAAGTATGGAGACTTGATAGCCACTGGAAATGTTAACCTCACCCTGCTGTAAGGTAGCAGCTCCTATGGCAGGAGGTAGCACGGTTCTGTGACCAAGTCTTTGTGAATCATGGGTCCCTCAGGTCCTTCTGGCTGAAGTGGAAGTAGGAGTAGTACTCTCCAAAAACCTCGGATTGGCAGGACTTTCAACTGAGAGTCCTCTTCTCCCACCCACACAGAGCTTTCCCTCTCCATTGCCCATGCACTTTCTCCATATCATGGTGTAGACTATGAGGGATAACAAGATTCAAAAAAAAAAATCACATGCAAGAATTTTGATTCTTCCATCTTGGCTTTTTTGCACCTTTCAATGCCTTTGTAATAATGACCATATTCCAGTAGTTCTGAAATGTGAATTGGTCAGTTATATAAAGGACAGGTTTTGCCTTGATGACTGCAAAGTATCTGTGCAATTCATGGTGCAACAGATACATTCAACCACACTTGAATTGTAGTTAGATATTATGTGCTTGTGACTTTCTCTAATCATCTATTTGTGGTAGCCTGGGCTCCTTACTTGTAGCAGCCTTTCTGTGCAGAGGGTGGAAAAGTCCTGCAAGCATCCTTATCAGGGTGCAAGAAAAAACAATAAGTCACCAAAACTCCTCCAAAACCAATCCAGAGTACTTAGCAAACCTTGCAGCAGTAAAATTAAGCCAAAGACATCTCATTGTCACATTGAGGTAGTAGGAACTGCCGACGCTAGAGTCAGAGATAACACAGCGTGGAGCTGGAGACAGCCGGCTAGGCAGCAACAGGGGAGCAAAAAAGCTGATATTTCAGTTCGGGACCCTTCTTCAGAAAAGAAAAAAATCCTGCTCCTCTGATCCTGCGCCTCTGATGCTGCCTAGCCTGCTGTTTACCTTCAGCTCCAAACCTTGTTGTCTCATTATCACATTGGATGGCTGGCTGTTAAAATAACACTGATGGGAGATTCTGTCATGCAGTCAAATGCATCTTCGCCTGCGAGGATTAGGACAATGAAATGAGCTTGGCCTGCGTGACAGAGATGCACAGAATTAGCCTGAAAGACTGCTTGACATCATTATTTGTGTACTGTCAAAACTTCCAGTCTGTAAATGTCATGCCTGTGCTAGTGTGCTTTCAATTAGTAAAGAGTTTCATCAGAAGTGGCTGGGAAGTGCTTTAGCACATTTTTAGGGCTGTCAATTTGTACAGTGTCAGAAATCACACGGCACCAGGTTGTAGTCCAACAGATTTATTTGAAAACACAAGCTTTCGGAGCGGCAACACTATAGAAGCAAACTTTGTGGTCCTCATGTTTTTCTAATTCGCTTGAGGCTTGAGGTAGCATTAGGACTCTTTTAGTTTTGTGTAGTTCTGTACAAACCACAGGCAATTTTCCTGCAAATAACTGAAAATAATTTTCAATGCACCAGGAGCGCTGAAAAGGAAAATTTGTGCATCTTGTGCTTCAGTGATTGGCATTCAGTGCTGCTGCCTTGATATAGGTGGTAAGGCACATTGAAAATCTCCAAACAATAAAACGTAAGCAGCAAGTAAATATCTCCAACAAAAACAAACTTGCTGGAAAAGCTCAGCAGGTCTGGCAGCATCTGTGGAGGAGAAAACAGAGTTAACGTTTCGGGTCCAGTGACCTTTCCTCAGTTCTGAGGAAGGGTCAACGGACCCGAAACTTTTCCAGCAACTTTGTTTTTGTTCCTGATTTACAGCATCCGCAGTTCGTTTGGTTTTTATTTAGTAAATATCTCCACCTGTTTTTGTTTCTGAATTTTTTTGAAGAGAATTCAGAAATCTAGGGGCTGAAAATAAAATATTTATTTCGTGCAAATGATTTCTATATTTTCTCATTAAGTTATAGACAAAACAATAACACATTAAATAAAGGCTACAAGAAGATTTGTATTTATGCAACATTTTGTATAGCTTCATGATATCCCTAAGCGATTACGGCCAATTAACTACTTTTGAATTGTAGTGACTAATGCATTATTAAACACTTGATAATTTTATGTGTGTTGCAGTTTGTATTGACTTCTATATGATTAATTTACTGAATCATTTTCTTTTAAATAAAACATTAAACCAACTGTCACATAATAATAACACAAAACAAAACATGCAAGCACCACATTACAATGTTCAGTCAGATTAAATTCCAGTTCATTTAAACTCCAGTGTTTGTCTTTCAGCCGTGTGTTCATAGCATTTTGTGAGTTTCTGGCTTTAATATCAATATAACATAAATAATTTTTACTGTAATTTCTCTTCACATCCTTTTCATATTTCTGTTCCCACTTTTAGGGACGCTGTAGGATCTTAATTGAGTCAATTCAGAGTAATGTGTGTGTATTATAAAGGAAACTCTAGTCTTTATATTTGAAGGTTAAACTATTCATGATTTGTTTTTAACTAGTACACCAAACCTAAAAGAACATAAAACATAGAACAGTACAGCGCAAGAACGGGCCCTTTGATACTTAAATCTTGATATCCCGCAGTGATTACCGCCAATTAGTACTTCTGAATTGTAGTCACTAATGCATTATTAAACACTTGATAATTTTATGTGTGTTGTAATTTGTATCAAATTCTACATGATGAATTTACCAAATCATTTTTTGAAAACTAATATGTTAAACTGGCTGTCATATGACAATAACATGAAACAAAACATTTAAGCGCTGCATTGCACTGTTCAATCGGGTTAAATTCCAGGTCCCACCGTGCCTGTGTTGACTATGATGCCATTCTAAACCAATCCCATTTGCCTGCACAGGTCAGTCTTTCTCTAATCTCTTCTTGTTCATGCCTCTGTCTAAAAGCCTCTTTAACATTGTTATCCCCACTATTCATAACTCCAGCAATTTTGGTGTCATCTCCAAATTTAATAATCAAACCATCGACATTTTATCCAAATTGTTTATTTATATTGTAAACAACAAAGATCTCAACATTGATCCTTGTGCAACACCACTGCTCACAGACGTCCAGTTAAAAAGAAACCACCTTTGCACAATTATCCTTTGTTTGGTATAGACAAGCCAATTTTATATCCAACTTGCCACCCTACCATGGATTCCATGAAATTTGATTCTCTGGACCAGGCTACAATGAGGGAGGGACCTAATCAAAAACTTTAATCAAGTCCGTGTAGACAACATCCATTCATGAATCATCTTCGGTACTTCCTCAAAAAACTCAATCATGTTTGAAAGACCTCACTTACATAAAGCCGTGTGGACTATCCCTAGTAAGTCCATTCCTCTCCAAATATATATAAGCCCTGTCCATACACTGATGTATGGTTCACTGGCCTAAAATTTCTTGGATTATCTCTGTTGCCCTTTTCAAACAAAGAGACGATATTGGCATTCTCCAGAGATAGCATAGTGTGGATCTGAAGGAACACAGCAGGCCAGGCAGCATCAGAGGAGCAGGAAAGTTGACATTTTGGGTCAGGACTCTCCAGTCTTCCAGCACCTCACCTGTGGCTGAAGGAGATAAAAAGATCTCTGTCAAGACCTCAACTAACTGTTCCCTTGCCTTCTTCGGTATTGTAAGATAGATCCCATCAGGCCCCAGGAATTTGTCTGTCTTAATGTTTCTTTTTTCAGGGCAATCATCACCTCCTCCTTAATATCAACATTTCTTAGATTATCAACAAACGCCTCTCTAAACTCACTATCATCCATGCATTTCTTCTTGGTGAATGCCAATAAAAAGTATTCACCCACTTCCTCTGTCGCCACACATAAACATCCTCCTTTGTATTTGGTGGACCTAACCTTTCCCAAGTTACCCTCTTGCTCCTAATATGTTTATAAAATGCCTACGGATTCTCCTTGATCCTACCTGCCAAGGTCATTTCATAGCTCCTCTACCACTCCTATTTTTTTATGTTATTTTCTGTTTCCTTTATTCTCCACAAGGACTTTGTTTGATTTCTGTTTCTTAACATTTCATATACTTTTTTTCTCTTTTTAACAAAATGTACAACATCACCCATTATCCATGGTTTCCAAGCTTTGACATCCTTTTCGTTCATCCTTATCATTCACCTTAACAGCAAAATGCTGATCCTGAACTCTGGTCAACTGTATCTTAAAAGAGGCCCACATGTCAGATATGGATTCACTTCTCACAGCTGCCCTCACTTCAATTTTTCCAGTTCCTGCCTAATTCTGTTTTAATTAGCCTTCCCCCAGCTTAGCACTTTCACCCGAAGATCAGTCCAATCCTTTTCCATTCAATTTCATTCCTTTTCCAGTTGTTAAATTGTCCACCACCGTTAACAACTGATTTTGGCAGGACTACAGAGTTTAGATCTGATCTGTTGGTTACGTGTTTACTTAGCTCTGTCTATCACTTCCTGCTCATATTGGTTGGCATGTAACTAACCCTGTTTGGTAGCTTCATCAGTTTCACATCTCATTCTCAGGTATGCTTATCATGTTGGCTTGAACTATCCAATGAATCAGGATTGACCCCCTGGCTCAATGGTAATGGCTGTGTGGATGATCTGCTGGGATAAGAAGTTGCAGATAGTGTTGGAGTGTTATTCTATTGCTGTTGATGGCCACAGCATTTCATGGATGCCCAGTTGTTGGATCTATTCAAAGTCTGCCCCATTTCACATGGTGACAGTACCACACAACACAATGGAGGGTATTCTCAATGTCAAAGAGGTACTCTGTCTCCATAAAAACTGTGGTGGTTACTTAGATTGATAGTGTCAATAGTAGATATGTCTTGTTGGTTCCCTCACCACCTGCTGCAGACCCAGTCTAGTGGTGATGAACTTTAGGACCTGACCAATCCACAGTGCTGCTGCTGAGCCACACTTGATGGTGGACATTGAAATCCCCCACCCAGAGTACATTCTGTGCCCTTGCCACCCTCAGTGCTTCCTCCAAGTGTTGTTCAACAAAACATTAATGGGAAACTGAAATACCCTATAAACATCAAGAAGCAGTGCATTTAACACAGCAGTTCTCACAGCGGTATGTACGTGAAATGTTATGTTCTCCTTTTCTCTGGCCACACGCTCATGGGCTTGCTATGCATTTTCAGCATTTTCTTTCTTCCATCACAGTATGATAGGAAGTAAATTAAAGGTCATTTTTGTTCAAAGATTGCACCAACAATTTATTAGTTCTTTGATTCACATGCAACTCCTTACAACTCGTTCACAGGTATTTTCTTTTAGATACAACAAAGTGTCATGGTAATGATGGTAAGTCAGGATGATTAAGAAGGAGGAAAAATTTACATTTATTTTTATTCAAGTTTGGGATTCAGGTGTTGCTAGTTGGGGTGTCCTTTATCGTAGGTCCCTAATTGCCCTTGAACTGTCCTTGCCCTAGGCCATTTCAGAGGGCATTTAAACATAGGCCAGACTAGGTAGGATAGATCTCCTTCCTTAAAGCAGATTTATGAATTTTATGATGATGATAGTTTCCTGAAGCTAGTACTCAGGTTAGATTTATATTGCAGATATATTAATTGAATTTAAATGCTTCCAGTTGTCATGGTGAAATTTAAATCTGTGTCTGCAGCCTGGGGTCTCTGGATTACTAGTCCAGTAACATCACTAGTATGCCACTGCTTCTGCCGAAACTGTAGCTAAACTTTCCTACTTTTATGTTCCATTCCACTTGCAATTAACAGTCATGTTCCTAATCAAATGCTGTATCAGCATACTAACTTCTGTAATTCATGAATCAGAATAAGCAGACAGTGAAGAATTTTGCAATGTTTCTCAATTGAAATAATCGACTGATTTCCTATTCATCCAGCCAATATGGACAAGTTCACATTTTTCTATAAAATATTCCACCTGCCAGATTTTTGTCCACTCACTTAATCTTCTTAAAACCCTTTGCCGACTCTTTATGTCCTCTTCCCAACTTAGTCTTCATCCTTGCTTTGTGTCATCAGTAAATGTAACAATCATTCATTTGGTCCCTTCATCCAAATCATTGATAGAATAGAGGTTTCAATACTGATCCATATGGCATTCCATTCACTGCATCCTTCCAAGCCAAAATTGACTGATTTATAGATACTAAAATCTTTGTATCATATAGAATTTCACAATCCTGAGGGTTTTGTCAAGGTGCAATGTAGAAAAGACATATCCGCCTGTGAGAGAATCCCAAATTAGGGACAGAGTAAGTGCCTTACTTAAAGCAAAGGAAAGTAGCACACTTTTTTCATGAGGGTGATGAGCCTTTCGAACTGTCCACCTGACAAGGCATAATAGCAGAGTTTTTGAACACATTTAAGGCATAGAAAGGCAAATAGTTGATAAGCAAGGCACGGAAGTCTATCAGGGATAGCTGGGAAAGTAAATTAATCAGGACATAAGAGCAAATTACTGCAGATGTGGAATCTGTACTGAAAACAAAAAATGCAAGGCATCTAGACTTGAAGCGTTAGCTTGCTCTCTCTCATGGATGCTGCCTGAGCTCTATGATTTCCAGCATTTTTTATGTTTAGTAAATTAATCAGATCAACCATGGTTGTATTGAATGTTGAAGTAGATTTTATGGGCTAAGTGGCTTTTTATTAATATGTTCCAACGTATATAGTCTCTGTCATCTGTGAGCTAACCAGTCCTACATTCACGTTAATATCTTACACCCTAATCTCTTATTTTGTGCAGTAACCCTTGTGGGACAACTTATCAAATACCTCCTGGAAATCCAAGTACATTACATCAACAGGTTGACATGTGTTTAACTTGCTTCCTACTGCCTTAAACAACTCAAACAATTTAGTCAAACATGATTTCATTTTCACAAAACCATGCTGACTCTATCTGATTGCATTAAGAATTGTTTAAGTACACTGTTATAATCTTCCTTAACAATAGTTCTAGTACATTTACTCCATGGCTAATGTTGGGCTAACAAGCCTATAGCTTGCTGTTTTCTGTTTCCTTTTTGGTATGAAGGAGTTGGATGACTATTTAGAACGGAGATAAGGAGAAATTTCTTCAGCCAGAGAGTGGTGAACCTATGGGATTCATTGCCACAGAAGGCTGTGGAGGCCGGGTCATTGAGTACATTTAAGGCTGAGATAGACAGGCTCTTGATTATGAAGGGGATCATGGGTTACAGGGACAAAGCAGGAGAATGGGCTTGAGGAGCTTATCAGCCATGATTGAATGGTGGAGAAGACTCAATGGGCTGAATGGCCTAATTTCTGCTCCTACGTTTTATGGTCTTATGGTTATGGTCTTATATTCCAAATGCCACAAGAGAACTGTTATGAAGAAGGTTCACTGGACTCAAAACGTTTACTCTATTTTCTCCCCACAAATGCTACCAGGCTTGTTGAGTTTCTCCATCAATTTCTCCTTTTGTTTCAGATTTGCAGCATTCATCAAAGAAGCTGTCTCTAAAATACTCTTGATCTCATCTTCTGTGCCACTTTTGCCCACCTAATTCTTTGCACTCCGCTGAGACATGAGCTTAGATTTTGTTGCTGTGAATGAGGGGTGGAATCAAATCTATGGAGCAAGGGTCAGTGTGGGACTGATGGTGGCTATCCTTCAGTCAGAAAATTGATGGCAATTCATTCCCTGCAGCAGTAATATTTGGGAGGTATAGGAACATAGGAATTAAGAGCCGGAGTAAGTAATTCAGCCCTTCAAACTCCGTCATTTAGAATGATGATGGCTGATCTTATCTTGGTCTCAACTTCACTTTCCTTCCTGGTCCCCCTATCCCTTTATCCTGCTTTTCATCAGAAACTTTTCTATTTCTTTCTTGAATCAGTTGATTGATTCTGCCTCCACTGCATTGTGGGGCAGTGAGTTCCACAAATTCACTACTTTCAGAGAGAAGCAGTTTCTCCTCATCTCAGTTTTGAACTTTCCTCCTCTCACTGTATACCTGTGACCTCTTGTTTGAGACTGTTCCACAAGGGGGAACATCTTTTTGAACATTCACCTTATCAATCAATCCCCTTTAGCATTTTATACACCTCATACAGATAGCCCCTCATTCTTCTGAGCTCCAACTAGAACAAGTTGAAGCTATTCAATCACTCCTCATGGAACAGACCTTTCATTGTTGGAATCAATCTGGTGAACCTCGTCTGAACTTCCTCCAGCACCACCACACCCTTCCTCAAGGAAGGAGACCAAAACTGGACACAGTATTGTAGGTGTGGTCTTGCCAACACCTTATACAGTTGTAATAACACTTCTTTACTGTTATACTTCTTTCCTTTTGGAATAAATGCCAAGATTCAATTTCTATGGCATGCCTTAGTCCCAATTAAGTGCTAATTAACTTCTAACCCTCATGGCTCCTCGGAGCAATACATCCCATTTGAAATCCTGCTGTGGAACAGACACCCTGCCTCCGGGAGGTGCCAGTGAGAAACTCTTCAGTATTCTAGAGCCATTGGGAGCAGAGGGTCTTCACCTGGCATTCATGCTGGATCCTCAGGAAACAAGTGAGTGGGGTGAGTTTGCCAGGGCCAGACAGGGAGAGCCCAACAAAGAAAGAGAATGAAGGTTAATTGATTTGAAGGTCCTTTCCCACTGACCCAGGAGCACTGCAACCTAAAGAGCCCAAGAGAATAGTTGCCCATGTTACAGCACTCTCATGTTCCTGATGAGGCACGAGTGTGTTGTGGCCCAGAACAAACCTTCTCAAAACATGTCAAAGAAATAGCCTCGACTCAAATTTTTTTCTTATTTTAAAGGCAAGTACCAGGTGTTGCATTCAGGATGTAATTCGAATGGTCAAAGATCAGAATTGAAACAAAACATACTTTATTCATACTCCATGGTTAAAATACAACAAGAGAAAAGATTGGAATAACTACTGAAAACTTAATATAATGATAAATAATTTAATTGCTAAATTGTAACAATTCCAATATAGTAACATTCCATAAGCACAACCTTGGCAAAGGCAATGTCAGTAAAATAGATTGTCTCACATATCATTCTCACAGCAGGAATAGAACCTGCTTTTAGCTTTAACAGAGAAAGGAATAATAGCTTCCACATGCAGCTTCAAGACCCTATCAACTGCAGAAAGCTAAAACTAAAATTCTGGTTCTGTGGGAACTTGACCCCACTCTTTCAGGCTGCTTGTATTGATCCAACTTTTTTAAAAATCCCAAGACCTCACAAGCTGTTAAGTTTATTGGCTTTGAGCAGATCGTTCAACATCTCTGTCTCAAAGAGTCTTCAGAAAAAAAAAATCTACAAAGTACAGCTCCTAAGGCCGTAGCATTGATACATATAGTTCGACGCCTTTAAAACGTCTCAATTAATTTCCAGATGGGAATTTATTGAAGGTAGAGGGGACAACAGTTTTATTTCTACCCCACACAGCTCCCTACCCCACCTGGCTTGTGCACTCACTTCTTGCTAGGGTTTGGGAGGGAGATGCAGACACAAAAAATTGCACCTTTGAGCACTGGGCTACAGTTTATTCTTTGTTTAAAGGTAAGTCATGGCATTTTTATGAGTGACAGAAATGTTTTCTTTATTCAGAAGCATTCTGCGCTCAGATGTTTGAGACTTGGCTAAGTCAAATATTTATTTATGTCTCCTCAAGTGCTTCTTTACACATGTCAGTTTGACACAAGTGATAGCATTCTGGCTGTTGTGTGTTTAAATCACACTCCAAGATTTCAGTGGTTCATCTGGAGTGACAGTTCTTTGAATGATAATGTAACAGGATGGATAACTACTTGATTCAATGGCTCAGAAAGATGCTACAATCCTGTCAACATGATTCAAAACAGGATAGGAAATCCATCTGGAATTAAAACAGTAAATGGTATAAAAACACAAGAGGCCCACATGACTACAGTAGAGTAGAACAGACATTAGTATATGTTTGCATTTCACTCCATAAAATTCCCCCTTTTGATAAAAAAATGATCATTACCAACTATAAACGTTGCTATTTTTATACATTAGCAGCTGGTTATTTTCATCAGTCTCTGCATATACCTTGCGCGAATAGAATAAAAATTGTTCTGGTATCTTCATGATATGCATGGAATTTATCCTTCTTTGTTCATTGGAGGTTGATGCTTTACCAGGAAATGTTATTTGCATGTCATGGGTTGTTATTTTGGTAGCTATTGTTGTTTTATTTCTGCTGTTGGGCTGTTGTAGGCGTGTGGATTTGTTAGTTGATACGTAATTTGTGTAGATAGTGCATTCACCTCTTCATAATCAGTCACCTATAGCTGAGAAACTTCTGCAACTGAATATTTGTTCCTGCAGTTACAACAGCATGTTTGGTTGTTCATTTCCATCACATACATTCAAGGTGATAACTGCACCATATAGGTCCTAAGTTACTATTGTCGTTTTTGTTGAAAATGTTGAATGTTTGTCCTCTGACTGGCTGTCTACTAATCAACAACAGCAAAGATTTAACAATCTTGTTGAAATAAAATTTGGCTTTCTGCCATTTTATGTTGATTTTTTTTCTTTACTCGTACCTGTTAGTACTTCTGTTTCAGTAGCTTTTGTTTTTTCTTGCAACAGTAGTTTCACAGAATCATAGAATTGTTAACATTATGATGTGGCACCCACAACAGTGGACAATAATCAAGCTAAGGTCTAACAAGTGATTTATAAAAGTTCAACATCCCCTTTTTGCTCATGTATATATTGTGCCTCAATCAATAAAGCTAAGGACATTGGGTACTTCATTAACTGCTCTCTGCACCTTTCCTGCCACTTTCAATGATTGGTGTCTGATCTCCCTGCTCCTGTGTTTCTTTTAGAATTGTACTGCTCATTTTCTGTAGCCTTTCAATATTCCTCCTGCTAAAGCACATCATCTCACACTCCTCTGCATTGAAACTCAACTGTCTCCTATCCAACCACTCCACCATCGTGTCAATGTCCTTTTGGGGTTCCACACTGTCCTCCTATCAGTTTAAAATTCTTCCAAGCTTCATGCCACGCAAAACTTTTGAAATTATCCCCTGCACGTTAAGATTCAAATCATTTATATAGAGATATATCAGGAGTTTGTGTGTGAAATGGCATTACTGGATTACTTGGCATGCCTTCACTTTTGAGGATGGCTTTGTACACATTGATGTGAGATTTTTTCAATTTCTTAATGATTCCTTTGGTGCTGTTCATTGCCCTCTCAGCCTATTGTATAATGTACAGTGACTTGTCAGAATCTTTAGCTGTTATCTGATCACTTTGTACATTCTTGTTGTGTTTTTATTTAGCCGTATACTTGCAAGTAAATGATTTGTTTTTTTCTGGTGAAAATATTGTTTTTTTTCTACACTGGGCATGCCTTCTTCTTTACTGCATGATGCCCTCTGCAGTATTTACATCCTGAGCTGTATATGTGATTTTTCTGGTCTGTGTGCTTAGAATATCTGTTAACCTAAAGCCAGACCTGGTCTGATCTGGTATGTATATGCTGGATTTGTTAATTCATGATCTCAGCAGTTTCACACAGGTTAATTGCTCACCTGATTTATACATTTGTCTTTTCTCACCTGGCATGCTTTCATTCTTGGACCCCTAATTCCTAATACAATTCTTTCCAAGATTAGCTCAGTCTTTTTGCAAATTCACAAGTTTCTACAATTTGAAATAATGATACTACTTATTGATCAATGGATGCTTTTTCGCTATGTCTCCTAGTGTTGAATTTGCTTTGATCATAAATAACATCGGCTTTGGTCTCAATGTATTCCTTTGAAGCTTTTAAAATTTCCACTGTGTTTTTTTTTCATATCTTCAGAGAGATTTAAGATGGAATATCTTTTGAAAACATATCTTCCCAGATAGTGATAAAAGTCAAATTTGTTTTGGTTGCTCAACGACTCTCTTGCTACAGTTTATGGAAGAATTCCCAGATTTTCCTCACATCTCCAAACATTTGAAGATGACTTGGTAGGGGAAATGATGCAGGCATTTTCTTTTAAGCCGTGTTTTCACTGTGAAATTCATGTTTATTTCAGCTCTGGATACTCAGCTCCATTCCTCTTTTGACACCATATTTTGTGTGGCCAACACAGCAAACTGTTCAATCCGGGAGTGTTATTGAAGAGAAGTTTAGGATGTCTTCCAAAAGGACATGTGCCTCTTGCATGGACCGACATTTAAAAATGATTTCATTTCAATCTGAAGAGTCCTCTCTGTGAAGAGAATAACAGAATTGATGTTTTAGTGCAATGACCAATCATGACTCCAGATCTGCTGAGTTTTCGAGTAGTTCTTGTTTATATTCCAGATTTCCAATATTAGCCCTAATTCACTTTTTTTTTCTATTAGGCTGGTCAACTGAACTAACATTGGAAAGTTTACAGTCTATAATTATTCTTATGACTGCTTTGACATCGACCACATTTACTTATAAAACAGCCATCACTGAAGTATAAATAGTTCTCTGTGTACTTTGAGGCATTCCTGAAAAATAGGTTTGGAATACAGTATAAATGCCAGTCTTTTTGTCTCTTCATAGCATCTATATCAACATATATGTGCCATTTTAGACTGGATCACCAATGTAATTATTGACTATCACATGATTTAATCATACTTAAAGATCTAAGTAGAAGTGAGATGGCATGGAGGAGGGATTACAACTCTCTAGATTACAATGAAATCCAGTAGAAATGGGCAGCTTTGGATATGCTGGTGAGTAATGCTTAGATTAATGCTATTGGGATATGAATGTATACAAGAGAATGGGATGCCAATACAAATACAATAGGACAAAGGCCCTCTTTCAGTGGTGTATCATACAATGGCATGTCTTGTCAATGCATCCTGTCTGCTTTGAGAAATCATACATATCATCAGAAGTAATTTTGATTGCAAAGGACATTTTGCAATACATGATAGTGATGAATGAGTGGAATTGTGCAGCCTGCAGTTATGCACAGCATCAACTTCTTTTATGCTGGAGCCTCCAGAGAAATCCAAAGTACCTTTCGTAAATAACAGAACTTTGGAGACTCTTAGTCAGGCAGATCAAAAGGCTACCGATAAGACCGTAAGACCATGATACATAGGGGCAGAAATTAGGCCATTCAGCCCAATAAGCCTGCTCCATCATTCAATCACAGCTGATAAGTTTCTCAACCCCATTCTCCAACTTTCACCCTGTAACCTTTGATCCCCTTGATAATCAAGAACCTATCTGTCTCCGTCTTAAATATACTCAATGACCTAGCCTCCACAGCCTTCTATGGCAATGAATTCCATAGATTCACCACACTCTAGCTGAAGAAGTTTCTCCTTGTCTCCGTTCTAAAAGGTCTTCCCTTTACTCTAACGCCATGCCCTCGGGTCCTAGTCTCTCCAATTAACAGAAGCATCTTCCCAACATCCACTCCTCCCAAGCCATTCAGTATTCTGTAGGTTTCAATTAGATCTTCCCTCATCCATCTAAACTCCATCAAGTATAGACCCAGAGTCCTCAAATGTTCATCATATGTTAAACTGTTCATTCCTGGGACCATTGTTATGAACCTCCTCTGAACCCGCTCAGGCGGCCAACATATTCTCCCTGAGATATGGGGCCCAAATCTGCCCACAATACTTCAAATGTGACCTGACCAGAGCTTTATAGAGTCTCAGTAGTACATGCCTGCTTCTATATGCAAGCCCTCTCAAAATAAATGTCGAAGTTGTATTTGCCTTCCTAACTTCTGAATCAATCTGCAAGGTTACCTTTAGAGAATCCTGGACTAGAACTCCTAAGTCTCTTTGTATTTCAGATTTCTGAATTTTCTCTCCATTTAGAAAATAGTCCATTTGCTTTTATTCTTCTTACTAAAGTGCATAGTCTCACACTTTCCCATGTTGTACTTTTTGCCCACTCTCCTAACTTGTCCCAATCCTCTGCAGCCTCCCAGCATCCTCAATACTACCTGTCCCTCTACCTACCTTTGTATCGTCTGCAAACTTAGCCAGAATGTCCTCAGTTCCTTCATCTAGATCATTAATGTATAAAGTGAAAAGTTGTGGTCCCAACACTGACCCTTGCGGAACATCATTTGTCACTGGCTGCCATCCTGAGAAAGACATTTTTAACCCCACTCTCTGCTTTCTGCCAGTCAGCCAATCTTCTATCCATACTAGCACCTTGCCCCCAACACCATGGGCCCTTATCTCACTCAGCTGCCTCCTGTGCAGCACCATGTCAAAGGCCTTCTTGAAGTCCAGGTAGGTAACATCCATTGGCTCTCCTTGGTCTAACTTGCACGTTACTTCCTCAAAGAATTCTAGCAGATTCATCAAGCATGACCCTCCCCTTGATGAAGCCGTGCTGATTTTGCCCAGTTTTACCCGAAGATTGACCTATGACCTTGATCGCATCAATCTGGAGTAACTAGTAAGCCAGGTGGATAAGCATCCAGAATTGCTCTTTCTTTAATTAAATATCATTAATTATTTTCAGAAGTTGACATTTAGCATGCTTCAAAGAATGGCATTCAACACTGAAAACCATTGAAATAAATTACGAGAGTGTTTATGCTGTGTACCACCAAGGAAAACAAAAAGGCAGCTAACACTTCACTGGAGGGAATGGAATTGATTGCACTTTGTGTTTTCCAGGAAAAATTATGCTTCCATGACTTTTTAAAGAATTTAAATATTTAAAGAAAATGACTCACGATTGTTTTCAAATATTCTGAGGCCTGACAGGGGTCCAGAAAGAAAGCAAATACTGCTTGATCAACCATACGGCTCACCAATCACACTGACACAAAACTAGATCTGTAACAGCAAAAGTTCAATCAACAGACCTTTATTATATTATGGATGGCAGTTGGAGATATAACATCATTTTAAATAGAGTTATTCACCAATACAATGCATTAAAACAGAAAAAATGTTACACTGTGGAAAGCTCAATTCGATAGAATCCCCCATTTTGTTCTAAACTGAAAGTACAGTGAGAATGAAATTTGAGAATATAATTTAGTCTTTTTTTTGGAACTTTGAGGTGGCATGGTGGCACTGTAGTTAACATTGTTGCCTCACAGTGCCATGGACCCAAGTTCCACTCTAGCCTCAAATGACTGACGGTACAGAGTTCGCACATTCTCCCTGTGTCTTTGTGAGTTTCCTCCACGTGCTCTGGCTTCCTCCCACTGTCCAAAGATATGAAGGTTTAGGTGAATTAGCCAAGTTAAATTGCTCTGTAGTATCCAGGGATGTGCAGGCTAGGTAATCTTCGGGTATATATGTGGTGACAGTCTGGGTCTGGGTGGGATGCTCTTCAGATGGCCAGTACAGACTGCATGGGCCAAATGGCCCCTTTCTGCACTGTAGAGACGTTAAGTAAAACAACACTATGCGTGAAGGCACTACTACAACATTAGATAGGCGTGAAGAACCATAAAATGCTGTGTAGATGTGAACTTATATGTTCAATGTTTTTTCTCTCTGACAGCATTCATTTTATTGAAGGGAAAATTTTAGAGTTACACACTTTAATTCTTAGAACATCACTCTTTCATAGGTTAGAAAATGAATTAAAACGTTTCTAAAATTGGTGCGATATCATTGGTCAGTCCAATCATTAAATGTCCGTTTACATTTAATCAGAACCATTCTGAGGAAGTTCTGAGGGGGGTTGAAGGAAGGGTCACTTGACCCAAAATGTTAACTCTGATTTCTCTCCATAGATGTTGCCAGACCTGCTGAGGTTTTCCAGCAATTTCTGGTTTTGTTTCTGATTTTTAGCACCCACAGATCTTTCAATTTTTATGAATTAAGATACCTCTTCGTAGCTGATTTCGGGATGCCTTCAGTTGAGGCAAAGTATCTTTCATGGGTAAGGGTGTCCATTGATGTTGATATACCCTTTAGGAATGTGAAAAGTAGGTATGCACGTTAATAGAAATGGTATAAGCGGATTTAAAAATAGTCATTCATAGGATGCAAGTGTCCATGGCTAGGCCATCATTTATTGTCCATCACTAAATGTCCCAGACAATGAGTGCATGGTGACCTGCCTTCCTGAGCAGCTACAGTACTTGTGCTGTAGGTCCACCCGCAGTGAAGGGAAGATCCAGGATATGACCCAGCAACACCAACTAATAAAAATATTTAATATAAAATCGGCAGCCTTTTTTCATCTCCGATGATACAGACCGAATAAAGGCTGTTAACTGGGGAAAAGTAATTCAACAACAAAGCTTGTTAAAGATAAACAAATGCAGGAAAAAATATTTTGCTCAGGCCCCAATTTTCATTCTTAGGTCAAACCATACTAAACTGCATTAACCATTTAAATAATGTATCTACAAGACCCTCACACACCTGACTTATGCCTTGTAGGTGTTGGTCAACACTGGGGAAATGGCAGATGAGCTATTCGCTGCAGACTTCGTAGCCTCTGATCTGATCTTGTAGATATATTATTTAAATGGTTAATGCAGTTTAGTATGGTTTGACCTAAGAATGAAAATTAGGGCCTGAGCAAAATATTTTTTCCTGCATTTGTTTATCTTTAACAGACCAGTTGGACAGAATGGTTTGCTACAGTGCTGCAAATCTTATGTGAGTCTACTTGTCTGGTGAAAACCTACCACTTGGTTTTGGGAGCTGGATAGTGAGCATTCTCTGAGTCTGTCCATCTGATGTAAAAATTGGAAGCTCTGCCTCACCATATAAGACAAAATACCAAAACGTAAGTGCTGAAATGTAAATTCAGGTCCTTGATTATTTCACAAAGATTTTACAATGAACGTTATCTTCAGAGCAATATTTTTTGTTCAGTATTGATACACAGTTACTATTCAAACGGTGAGAGTGATTTTCCTACAGTTCGATAAAACACAATTTCTTTGTAGCCCAAGTGAAGTTAGAAAAAGAGTACAAATAAGAAGCCCATGACTCTCTATGCATGGTGAAGTGTGTTCAAACTGAGCACATCCACATAGTCACTTACTGGACAACCACAATGTTCTAATGGAATCATTGATCAAGGGACTGAAAAATGTATCAACTTGGACAGCTAGATGCTGCCCGTTGCAAACTAGTTTCAGAAAACAAATTGTGGTCCACCATTCCACTGCATGTAGAAATCTTTGAAACTGATATTTCCAATAATCCTAGGAGCAGTGATTCCTACTCATCAGACTAGTCATAGCTCTATCTCTCACTGGATCCCCGTAAGCACCATCCTCACTGCAGAATGAGTGAAAGCTACAATTTGTTGGCATCTAAAGTCTTTTCAATTCTCATGCTTCTTACTTTTTCTTACTCCCTTCCATCTAATGTTAGCTCTTACCTCTCTTGCTTACCACGATTGAACTACTCTTCTCTGTGATTTTATTCTTTTCATCCTAAATGGAATTTATATTTGGTGCAAACAAGGAATTAGTTAGAAAGAACAAAGAACAACACAGAACAGGAACATGCCTTTCGGCGCTCCAAGCATGCGCTGACACATTTTGCTCTTCCATATTAAAACTGTCATCACTCACAGGATCCATATCCCGATATTTCCTTCCTATTCCTGTATTTGTCCAGGGGTTTCTTAAATGTTGCTAATAACACAATGTGGAGCTGGAGGAGCATGGCAGACCAGGCCAGGCAGAAAGTTTTCTGAAGAAGGGTCCCGACCCGAAACGTCAACTTTCCTGCTCCTCTGATGCTGCCTGGCCTGCTGAGCTCCTCCAGCTCTACACTGTGTGATGTCTGACTCCAGCATCAGCAGTTCTTACTATCTCTTAAATGTTGCTATTGTGTCTGCGTCCACCACCTCCTCTGGCAACGCATTCCAGATACTCACCGATCTGTGTGTGAAAAACATGCCTCGCACATCTCTTTTAAACTTGCCCCTTCGCACCTTGAACTTGTGTCTCCTAGTAATTGACCGTTTCATTCTGGGTAAAAGCCTCATACTTTCCATTCTATCCATGCCATTCACAATCTTATAAAATTCTATTGGGTCACCCCCTCAACCTCCGCCTTCCAGTGAAAACAAACCCAGTCTATCTAACCTTTCTTCATAGCTAAAATCTCTCATACCAGACAACATCCTGGTAAACCTTTTTTGTACCCCCTCCAAAGCATCAATGTTCTTTTCCTTGAAATATTTTCCAGAGCTAATGTACCAGTATATTTTTTATAAAGTTTCTGAAACTATCCTAGCCAATTTACCCTTCATACATATTTTTCTTTGCTCATATTTAAGATTTTTGAATCTCATTTAATTAAATCACTCTTAAAATCAATATGAAATTCCATCATATTATGATCACTCTTCACAAGGTGCTTAATTATTATAAGTTATTCACTGATTCTCCCTCAGGGCTCAGCACTAAAGTAACCTGTTCTCTAACTCATTCAGCAGCACATTGATCTAGAAAACAGTCTTGTAATTATTCCGTGAACTTATCCACAAGCCTACTTCAAATTTGTTCCAGAGATAATAGGTACTGCAGATGCTGGAGAATCCGAGATAAGAAAGGTGTGGAGCTGGATGAACACAGCAGGCCAAGCAGCATCATAGGAGCAGGAAAGCTTGACGTTTTGGGCCTAGACCCTTCATCAGAAATGGGGGAGGGGAAGAGGGTTCTGAAATAAAAAGGGAGAGAGGGGGAGGCGGATAGAGGATGGATAGAGGAGAGGATAGGTGGAGAGGAGGCAGACAAGTCAAAGGGGTGGGGATGGAGCCAGTAAAGGTGAGTGGAGGTGGAGAGGTGGGGAGGAAATAGGTCAGTCCAGGGACGACAGACAGGTCAAGGGGGCGGGATAATGATAGTAGATAGGAGATGGGGGTGGGGCTTGAGGTGGGAGGAGGGGATAGGTGAGAGGAAGAACAGGTTAGGGAGGTGGGGACGAGCTGGGCTGGTTTTGGGATGCGGTTGGGGGAGGGGAGATTTTGAAGCTTGTGAAATTCACATTCACATACCATTGGGCTGCAGGGTTCCCAGGGTGAATATGATTTGCTGTTCCTGCAGCCTTCGGGTGGCATCATTGTGGCATTGCAGGAGGCCCAGGATGGACATGTCGTCTGTGGAATGGGAGGGGAAGTTGAAATGGTTCGCAACTGGGAGGTGCAGTTGTTTGTTGCGAACTGAGCACAGGTGTTCTGCAAAGCGGTCCCCAAGCCTCCCCTTGGTTTCCCCGATGTAGAGGAGGCCACAACGGGTACAGCGGATGCAGTATACCACATTGGCAGATGAGCAGGTGAACATCTGATTGATGTGGAAAGTCTTCTTGGGGCCTGGGATTGGTGTGAGGGATGAGGTGTAGGGCAGGTGTAGCACTTCCTGCAGTTGCAGGGAAAAGTGTCGGGTGTCGTGGGGCTGGAGGGGAGTGTGGAGCAGACAAGGGAGTCAAGGAGAGAGTGGTCCCTCCGGAAAGCAGACAAGGGTGGGGAGGGAAAAATGTCTTTGGTGGTGGGGTCGGATTGCAGATGGCGGAAGTGTCAGAGGATGATGCGTTGGATCCGGAGATTGGTGGGGTGGTACGTGAGGATGAGGGGGATTCTTTTTTGGTTGTTATTGTGGGGACAGGGTGTGAGGATGAGTTGCGCGAAGTGCGGGAGACAGGGTCGAGGGCGGTCTTGACCACTGCGGGGGGAAAGTTGCGGTCCTTGAAGAATGAGGACATCTGCGATGTACGGGAACGGAATGTCTCATCCTGGGAGCAGATGCGGCGGAGGCAAAGGAATTGGGAATAGGGGATGGCATTTTTGCAGAAAGATGGGTGGGAGGAGGTTTCCTGCTCCTATGATGCTGCTTGGCCCGTTGTGTTCATCCAGCTCCACACTTTGTTTCAAATTTGTTCTATCCATTTTATGCGAATTTTAAAGTTCCCAATCATTCCTGTTGCATGAACCTCTGATTTCTTGATTTATTTCCAGTCTGATGTATCAGTAAAGTGCTGTCGAGTATTTCCAGCAGTGCTTGCTTCACCTTAATCTTCTAAGCCTGACCCAAACTCATTCTACATCTTGATTTTCTAAGGTATGATCCATTCATCTTCTGTCTTTTATCCTATCCTATTCCATTTACCCATCTGTTCCAAAGCTCCAGCATCCTAGAATATTTAATAACTGCCATGGCAACTCTGTAAAAGCCTTTAGATCAAACCCATTAATTTCTATCTGTGCAATAAATTAGTCATGTGAATGCTTCACTTTCAGACAAAGTGCCTTAAATATTTTTTTCTGTTGTGATTGCCTCAGTCGCAAAGATAGTTTATTTTTAATGTCTCTGTCCCTTCCTGACCCTCTCTACTTCTTTTTATTGAAAATCCATCCACACTCAACTGTTTTGATATTTCTCTTCCTGTTTTTAAAAATCTGTATTGGTCAGGAGCTGAAGACAGACAGGAGACCAGGGATTAGCTTTGAATGTCAAGTGAGCAAAACAGAAGGTGAGTCACTGGCAAGAGCAGCTACGGATTGTCATGCAGTGTGAGTCAAGTAAAATTGAATTAAGAAGGAAAAAATGATTTTAAAAAAAACTGTGTTGTGTCGTGTGCTGCCACTGCCATGACTCTTCCCTGATAGGCTGCACACATCAGAGAAGACAGGAAATGTGGGTGATCTTGGCCCCTTTAGCTGAGGTCTTTTTCCATACTGCGGCAGAATGTTAATGCTCCCCCAGAGCAGGGTTCAGAGATGGGGGGCAGGGGCAAAATATGTATTTTGTGGGCAGGGCAATTAAAAAAGATGCCCAATTAAAATACAAAGGGAAAGAGGAGAATGAGTATGGGGAAGAAGGGAATATGATGTCCGATGTTGGTTATCAGGAGAGAAGAATGACATTAAAAAATAAATCAGGGAGCATAAAAGCAATTGGTAGGAACCTAATGGTAAGATCATAAAATTATGGAGTGATGCACTCTAACTGTTCATCACACGTTATGACAGCTGCAACGTTACGATACTTACCACATACACACAGCAGTAACAGGTACTGCAGCTACTTTGAGTTTTAAATAAAATACAAGCCTCACATGTCGAATTTAATAGACAATAAATACACTGTTCCTTTTTCTCGAGCTCCTTTAAATCTTAAGAAAAATTGCTGGAAAACTTCAGGATACCTATTTACATAAGAAAACTGTTAAAGTTAATGTAAATGTTAATTGCTCTTTTGAGAGCCTGAAAGATGACGTCCACTGTGCTGTGAAACAGTGCTGTGTTTCAAAAATTCAGAAATTGCAGTTTTATTTTTGTCTCAGCTGTTCTACTACTTGCAGCCTGATCTACAGAGAAAATCTGTTAACACTGCATGAGCTCACAGAACTATTTATATGAATGAAAATTGTGTTATGAAACTTGAATGGTTTAATCAGCAAGTCATTAGAAATAACATTTATTATTCTGTTAATAAGGCTAATTTTCTCGGTGAGCATTAATTAAGAAATGGACTTTTACACATCACTGACAAATACGAACACTCCTGTTCAAATGCCTGTTGATGCTGACAGAAAGCTGCTGGCCTTGAGTTTCTGAGGAAAACACTATTTGTCTTATTATGTTATAACTGAAGGCTCTCAACTTTGGATCAGAGGTTGCTGGAAAGTATCAGAAAGTTACAGTTGATTCAAAGCAGATTTTTGAAGAAGTTAAAGAATTTTGAAGGGTCAAAGAATTAGTTAAAATAATTAGTATAAGTAGCCATGACAGCTTTACTAATTTTGAATTGGAAGCAGGGGCAGGTATGGCGTGGTTTCGACCTCCATAGCTCACAGTAATAATGTCTCATCCTGTAATCCCCTTTTGAGATATCCAGAGGTGTTATATTGAATCTAGCATGGACCTACTGCAGAAAGGGCTAAGTCCAAGATGCCTTTCTGTTCCTGCATGTCTTTTTATATTCATTATATCTGGGAGCTATTGTATAGTCATGCTAATCATTCATTTGTTTGTGCCTTCCCAGTCAGTTGTCCTATTGCCAACTCGTTGTAAACTAATATTGGGAAAAGCAACACACCCACCACCTAAAGTTTATAGTCACAACCTGAGATATTCTCTCTTCTTCTATTCCTCCATTGCTCTGTTTCTCTATTCCTCAATTCTTTCAAACCTTGTGCTGATGAAATCTTCAAAAATTGGTATGGAAATGGATGAAAGGGAAATCAGTTGGATGCTTTTAATGATGTCATGATATTCGGCAAAGTCTTGGTGTCCATAACACTGGCATGAAGAGTTGATTTACAATGATGATTGGCCTTTGGCCGGGGATGTAGGAGGAAATCTCACACTCAAATGGAATCAATCTCAACAGGAGACAGTGAAATGAGAAAAAACAGTGAGAGGTTAACTTTTATGACACTCCAGAGTTCTCTAGCCTTATTTACTGGAAGTGAGAAGCTTGTTTCTTATTTCATTTGAGACAGTTCCTATTTCTACATTTCAAAAAAACTGACTACACTTTTAAAATATTTCATTGGCTATGGAGTCCTTTCAGACATCCAGGTTTCATTGTGAGAGGCAATATATAAATGCAAGTTCTTTCAGAAATATAGACTGACCTTTGTAAAACAGTCAGAAACAAGTCAAAAACTCCACCCTTGCTAGCAGAAAGTTTGCTCTCCTTACTTTGAATTTATTGTTTGTTATTTAATTTGTTATTTATTTATTGTTTGTTATTTATATTTGTGTAAATATAAAATCTACCATGCCTTATTTGGTGGATGCATCTGCTTTCATCAGATTGGGTCCTTACAGTTGCAGCAGGGGGCAATAAAACCTGATCAAACTGCTAATGAAATGCTGGCTGTATCATTTATCTCTTCATCAGTGAAAGTCACAGCACTGTTTTAACTTGGATATTTTTTTCAGACAACTAAAAGGAAGAGGACAAACAAATTGTTTTAATAGGTAAATATTACTTAAAGCCCACAGAAAAAGTCTTGTATAATCCAATTAGGCTCACCACTTTGTAGGATGTACGTTAATATATTCTAAATCTCTTAGCTTTGTTTCACTCTGTTTATTATTCAGGCATCAAAATAACAAGCTATTAGAAGTGATGGAAATATGTTTACTTCATAAAAATCTGGAGTGTCAATGATAGAATGAATTTTCTACAGATCACAGGTGCCAAAGTATCTTAGAAGTTTTTTTTGGCTTGCCAGTGAATGAAAAAACAGTTTTTCCATTGGTCTGGATGGTACTTGGGCTGCTCACTCTACTACAGACGCACGATGACCAGATTGTCAGTGGCATCACTTTGAAGAACTCGTTTGGCATTTCAATCGGAGCACTCTGATTGGCTGAAATCCCCTGAAACAAATGAGTGAAAACATCAGCTGATACTCGCAGCTGTTAGTGGAAAGTGTGATCACGTGGACATGATAGAGCCTGTTTTCTGTTTGGTGCTTGGTTCCAGACAGACCCCTGAATATTTTGGTGGATGAGGTTTGAGACGGTGTAAGCCATAATATGCAGGAGCAGGAATAGGATGTAGGAGCAGAAATAGGCCAATTTACACTCAATATATTCATTATTTGTCATATACTCTGTCATTCGGTGGGGTCATGGCGAATCTGATAATCCTCAACTCCAAGTTCTTGCCTTCTTTGCCATAATCCTTGATTCCTTTACTGATTAAAAATCTGTCTATCTCAGCCTTGAATGTACTTAACGATCCCAACCTTGGCAGCCGTCTGTGCTGAAAATGTACCACAGATTCACTACTCTCTGATAGAAGAAGTTTCATTCACTAGGATATCATCCAAATGACAATGATTCCCTGTTGCCTTTTCAAGCTTCTACACATTGCCCTTTGCAGAGAACATCCCAAGTAGTAGACAGGTAAAATAATATCACCCAATGAAGTAATAAATTGGGTCAGCAATCTTGAGTCTTGTTCTCAGGGAATCTGGCAGAATTTATTATTGGCAGTCAGTTATGTGAAAAGCTTGCTTGTTGCCAATTGTGCAAAACTATTATTGACAGACGAAGTAAGACGGAATTCCTTTCTAACTCCTTTGTTTAAGTGAATGAGGTCCACACACAATCTAAGTTCTTCTTTTGTCACTGGACTCCATTCTGTGCACTGGTTCTGTAACTGGTAATATTCATGTTACCTAAGATTTTAATTTTCCTATCAAAGGGTGATGAATTTTTTAGGGAATCTGTAAGGGAACTGTTTTAACACTTGCTTGTTATGTAGCTTAATGTTCCTGTTAGCTCAGTTAGCTGGATTGCAATGACGAGGGATGCCAACAGCATGGGTTCAATTCCTGCTCTAGCTGAGGTTATCTTGAAGGATTTGCCTTCTTAATCTCTCCCCTCACCTGAGGTGTAGTAACCCGCAGGTTAAACCACTACAAGTCATCTATCTCCAAGGAGAGAGCAGGACAATGATAAATCTACCTTTACATTTTACTGCTGTTTCAGTTTGCTGGAATTTTAATAACATTGGAAATTCTAGCTGAGGTACTCCCCTGTCTTTATTCTGAAGTGTTGAATTCACTTTCTCTTGGATGAAGACATACGTTTTTGCTCAACAATGAGGTATGCTAATTCCTTAAAGTAGAAATGTTTCACTGACATTTTGTCGTCTCTGAGTAAGCTTTGTGGTGACTTGCACCTGAATATCTGTGACTTCTGAACTTTGTTAGAAATTCCTTCTGGAATTTTGTTTGCACTTGTGAAAATCACATTTGATTTCATACAAAGTTTACAAAAATGTTGCTAAACAATAATGTTTTCTGGAAATGTGATTTGACTCCTTCCTTATCTCATCAGGAGGAAGAATGGACTATTCAAGGAGTTGCTCCATCATCAATGTTTAACCACCTTTGATATATATATTTTTAGTTAACAAGTGAGGTCTCCCAACAGTCTGATGACATTACCATTCACACATTAATTTGAACCATGACTTTACGTTTGAAAGTCAGTGTCATGACAGCAGCCAAGAGTAAGAGTAGAAAAGGCAGGGCCAGCTTCTTCCAGGTTGAACCATCAAGTTTCCCTCCCCTCAGAATCACCATGATAGATTGACACAAGGATAAAAGTGACAACTGATGTAGTCCTCTTCCCGATCTCTGAAATCCTTTTTTTCAGAAGCCATACCCTGTTTGGTGTATCAACTGGAAGCATTGCTACTGTAAACAGGTTATTAAATGAACTCAGAACCGCTGTCTCTGGGAGAACAATCCAAATTAAATAGTAAGAGATAACAAGGTGTAGAGCTGGATGAACACAGCAGGCCAAGCAGCATCAGAGGAGCAGGAAAGCTGATGTTTCAGGTCTAGACCCTTCTTTTAACTCTTATTGCTAATCATTATATGAATGCCTAGTAATATATTTATATGGTAATATCTCATTACTTTAAACATATGAACTGTGTTACAATCAACCCTTCAGTTGGACAAATAGAAAGGTCAGTTCACTCTTCCTAACCTAGTTGAAACACCAAGAATGTAGATCCATTTGATTTGAAAGCTTTTAGTTGTAACTAATTTCACTAATATTACTTTGTTCATTTTCAACCGTCCTTTTCTTCCCTACAACTCTTTTTGGTAAGCAGTTTGTATATTTCACTGCATAAGATTCATCAGTTTCAGAATTTTCTTTTAACATTGTCGCCACTTTCTTATCATTAATAATCTACCAAATGTGTTGCAGATGGTTATGTAATGTTAGATGGTCTACTGAAGAACAAAATCATTAGCTGAAATTGGTGATGCTCTGATTAGATAAGGTAGTGTAGAAGAACTTAATATTATGCATATTAATGATGCAGACTCAATGGGCTGAATGGCCTTTTGCACTGTAACAATACTGTGCTTCTCTGACCTCTTTGAAACTTTCTCCACATTCAAGAAGGGCTGGTTCATGGTTGTTGTGTCAGTGAATTGAATCTGAAATGAGCCTTTTCCCTCAGCTTATTTCTAAAATTACCTGCTCGCCTGATTTATATTTCTGGCTTAAGTATTTGCTTTAAAGGCTCAGAATAAGCCTCTGTTCAGCAGTTTTGTGGACATGCTTGAAATACGTGACTGATTCTGAGATGGTTAACCTGCACAGCTACAATCATTTCATTTGTGCTGGGTATGACTAACAAAATCATTTTGGCTATTGGAAGGCAATCAGCTCAGTCCTAGGGCATCACTGCAGGAGTTACTCAGGATAGTATCCTAGTCCTAATCATCTTCAGTTGCTTCATCAATGACTATCTCTTCAACATTGGGTCAAATGTTTGTTGATGATTGCGCTAAGTTCAGCACAACTTCTCAGATATTGCAGGAAACTATGGTCAAATACAGCAAGACCTGGACTGTTTTCTTCATTTATTCAATAGATGAGAGCTTCTCTGGCTGTACCAGCATTTATTTCCCATCCTTAGTTGCCCTTTCAGAAGATAGTGATGAACTGCCTTCTTGAACTGCTGCAATCCATTTGGTGTAGTTAAACAAGGAGAGAGTTAAAGAGGGAGTTCCGGGATTTTGACCCAGTGACCATGAAGTCAGGTAACTGATTTCCAGTGGAGGGGAATCTCCATGGCATGGTGTTCCATAAATTTGAAAAAAAATGTACATAACATGTTATGTAAGTTTGCTGTTAACAACGCCAATGTCTAATTCTTGCAAAGGTATTTCCACATAAAGTACAGATTTAATTGTTCATTCAAGAGATATGAGCATCATTGGCTGAGCTAGCATTTATTACTCATCCAGGTGTTTCTTGTAGAAATGGTGGTGAGCTGCTTTCTCCAATTACGACAGTTCATTTGGTGTTGGTATCCTCATTATACTGTAAGGTAGGGAATTCTAGGATTTGACTCAGCAATCCAGGAATGGAGGTATGTTTTCAAGTTTAGTTGGTGAGTGGCTTGGATCAGAATTTGCGATGGTGTTCCCATATATCTGCTGTCCTTGCCGTCCTAGATGGTGGTAGTTCTGTGTTTAGAAAATCCTGACTGATGAACCTCGGTGAATTTCTGCCACTCTTCTTGTGGATGGTACACCTGTTATTGAGAATCAGTCGTAGTGGAAGTAGATACTTGTGGATGTGGTGCCAATCAAGTGGACTGCTTTGTCTTGGATGGTATCAAGCTTCTTGGGTTGTTGGAACTGCACTCATCCAGGCAAGTGCTAAAAACGCCACCACACTCCTGACTTGCTCCTTGAAGACTTTAGGGAGTCGGAAATTGAGTTACTCACTACATGGTCTTCCGTGTCTATTTGCACCTGCCTAACTCCTTTACTTTCACCAATAGAAGGGAATCACATATCAATAACCAGGAGAGTGTTGTTATCACCTTTAGTCCAAAAGAAGTTGTGAAAACCACTCTTTGTGGCATGTTAAATTACATGATTGCATGTGCAAAAATTGAGAACATCTTCAGTTGTGCAAAATGCACTGTCTGCAAATGTGGTGGAGGGAGTTTCAATTGAGGAATTAAAGCAGGCATTGGATGATTATTTGGATAGAAATTCTGTGTAGTTATATAGGAAAAGCCAGGAGATAGCAAATAGGTAATAAAACCATTGGAGGCACATCAGGCTGAATGACGTCCTTCTATTATGTCGCAATCCTGTGATTCTGTAATAGTGTTTCTAGACATCAGATTTTGCCACATTTAACAGTATTAAGTTCCCAAGTATCAAGCATTCTCTTGTAATGTTTGAAAGAATGAATTAGCTTTACAGTCGCATACACTCAAATGAGTACAGTGAAAAGATTATAAGTTGCTGCTTACGGTACCATCTTAGATACAAAGGTACCTAGATACAATTGTATCAGAGATAAAAGGTACTGCAGATGCTGGAGAATCCGAGATAACAAGCATGGGGCTGGATGAACACAGCAGGTCAAGCAGCATCATAGGAGCAGGAAAACTTGACGTTTCGGGCCTAGACCCTTCATCAGAAATGTTTTTAGTGTCTGTGGTGTTGGTTTTGGTGATGGAGGCGGTAGTTTCAGCAGCGGCGGCGTTCGCTGTCCCGGAAGTGGGGTGCCCGGCAGTGGCGGATGTGACGTCATCAGTGGGTTCTCTGACAGTGGCCTCGTGGCCAATGGCGGCAGGTACATTGTGGGGGAGGTCCTGGGTACGGCTGGGGATTTGGGGAGTGGGGGAAGCCCGTTTTGGGTGGTGGGCATCAGTAAGTTTACTGTACTTACGGTTTTTGGTGTCCAATAAAGCTGAGTAGAATTGTGACTTCAAGCTGTGGATCCTACGGAGAATAAAAAACAGAAGAGGTCCTTTGCAGGCCTGGGAGAGGGAGGCTCTGAGCTGGGGGAGTCTTGATTGTAGTGCCTGGAGGTGCCTGCGCATTGCTGCAAGTGTGTGTTTCAGGAGTCGCAGGGAGAAGCGCTTCTGGAGGGTCTCAATGTTCTCCATGTAGATATTGTCACGGTTGGGGCCAAATTGGGAAGGCTTGAATGCGGATTGTAGTCCATTGGGATGATCTGGTTCTGTAGGCAGGTACTAAGAAAGGTGATGTGGCTGTAGTACCTGGTTTGCTTCAGGACGTGGTCGAGCAGTTTCAAGGCCGAAGAGGTGATGAGAGAGTTGCAGTGGGAGAGAGATTCCCTGAGGCTTGTCCGGAGGGAGGAGGGTAACTTCTTCAGGGTAGGCATCCTTAGAAGAGGCTTCGCAGTGGGGTTAAAATTGTATCAGAGATAAAAGGTACTGCAGATGCTGGAGAATCCGAGATAACAAGCATGGGGCTGGATGAACACAGCAGGTCAAGCAGCATCATAGGAGCAGGAAAACTTGATGTTTCGGGCCTAAACCCTTCATCAGAAATGGGGG
>JAHRHZ010000039.1:17124066-17145781 GCA_024137785.1 Ginglymostoma cirratum
GCTCCTATGATGCTGCTTGACCTGCTGTGTTCATCCAGCCCCATGCTTGTTACCTAGATACAATTCTTTGTTACAGAATTGAGAAATGAAGGAAAAAAAGTTACATTACGGCTGTACATGGTTTAACCATAGATCAGAAAAACAAGAAGCAAAGTTGAAAAGACTAACATCAGAGTATCTCTCCAAGGGTTCTCCACAGCAGACAAGCACAAGGGGTCTCCAAGTGGTCTGATTGCTGTCACACTCTGCCCCAGGCCACCAACCCTGTTCCCACACCAGGCCGTTGTCGCCATGTTCCGCACTGGGCTGCTGGTCACTGGCGTCCCCGCTTCGGACCGCAGGAGAAAAACCACAGAAGGGAGGAAAAGAAAAGGAAAAAAGAAAAAGAAGGGGCAAAGTAGATAAGCTCCAGGTCGGAACATCCCACTCTGCCGGCATCTAATCACCTTATCTAATTCTGTTTAGATCATATATTGTTTACAGCTGTGACTGAAAATTGAGTGGAATGATGAAAAGCTACATTGCCAGCTTTTGCAGTAGCATAAACTGAATTATCATGGGGACAGCCCAAGGCCTCTTAATTTCCTTAATCTAACATTTCAACTCGCTTCATGCTTCTGAAATAAATATGTCATTCTTCAGTCATTCCTTGGAGATCATGGCGTGCACCTTAAATTACGATGACCCAGAATGTATTATCTGAAAGGGCAAAACAAAACAGATTCAATCATAACTTCAAAAGAATGTTAGATGCTTACGTTGAAAAGCGGAAATGTGTAGGGGCTATGGTGAAAGAACAAGGGGATTGGAACTAACTGCTTCTAGAGCTCATTAATAGTAATGACATAGACACAACAGCCTAAATAGCCCTCTTTGCTGAATAATTTTGATTATCTTGGTGAAAAAAAGCAAACATCATTAACCAGTGGCAAATGTCATTGATTCAGGATGGTTATTGGATTAATTTAATGCATGGACAAAACCTATTAGGATGTCAAGTCTTCACTGCCCACTTGTTGAGCACAAGCAGTTGAATTGAATTTGTATTTGTCAGCAGCAAGACACTTTGGTTTCACCTCCAGTATTTTCAGTAAGAATTTTAATATGTATGCATAATAGTTCACCGTTAAACAAAATGACGGTTTAACAATGCCTAGTAACTAGTGGTGTTTAGTTCAAAGAGAGCTATGCTCCAATGTTCACAAATCAAAGTGTGAAAAAGAGGTGTGAAGCATATCTAATAGCATTCCATTTACATAATTATAATCTTTCTGCCCACCCACACACAAATGCTCCTGTACATGTAAATGTTGATAGCCTTAAAAATGCTTAATTTGATCAGTTGCTTCTGAAAGCATTTCAACATCTTAGAGGATGAATGTGCAAATTTGAACAGAAAACAACATTTGTGGTGATGCTAATAATTCGCAGAAAACCTGTATCGATACTTTCAATAACATATTCATATTGTTGATCAATAGACATGGACAACTCCTTCATATGGTGCTGCTGGGAAATTCTGTAAATTAAAGGGACGTATTGCTGTGCTTATGATAATTGGTCCAGCAAAATCCATCTTAGATTCAGAATGAGACACAAGGAGTTATAATCCCAACTCATCTGGCATCAACACACAGCAAAATGAGTATCAAAGACATTTACAAGAAAAGAACAGCAACCAGAGGCAGTTGCTAGCATGGTTTTAAGGTAGAAAAACTCTCCTGAGGAAGAGTCATATCAAGCTCAAAACCTTAATTCTGTTTCTCTCTCCATAAATGCTGCTAGACCTGCTGACTCTCCAGCTCGTTCTGTTTTTATTTTGACTGTAGAGTCAACAGGTATTATTTGGTGACTATTATTATCAAGAACATAACTAAACACATTGGAGACATGTTCGGGTGGGGTTTACCAGATTGCTACTTGGAATGAATGGGTTATCTTGTGAATATTGGCTAGACAGGCCGTGTTTGTTTCCACTGCAGTTTAAAAGAGTGAGGGATGGCTGGATATAAGATCGAAGATATCTAAGATATAGCTTGATACATGTGAATATTAATTGTCTTGACAAGGCAGACGTGGAAAGGGATTTTCCAAGTGTGGGTTAGCCCTATATGAGGGGCACTGCTTTAAAATTAGGGGTTACCTTTTTGGAAGAGTTAAGGAGAACATTCTTTCCCCTCGAGGTGATGAGGTTTTAGAATTCTCTGCCTCAGAAAGAATAGAGGCAGAGTCAATTTTTTTTTAAGGCAGAGGTAGATAGATTCATGCCAGACAAGGGAATCAAAAGTTAAGAGGGGAAGGTGGGAACGTGGAATTCTAAACAAAAACAGACATTATCTTGTTGTCAGTATGATGTTGTTGAATGGCAGAGCAACATCAATGGGCCTAATGGTTTAGTTTTACTGCTCTTTTCTTTGCTTGTAAATGAATAAATGAGAGCTACTTCGATGATCGTGAGAGGGAGACTAGAGTGTTTAAAGCAATGCTTGGGTCTGGGAAGATGCCAATGTCGGAGCAATGAAAATCAAGAATCTGGAATTGGAGGGATGCAGGGATCTTAGAGGATTACAGAATTGGAGAAATTCACAGAGATAGGGAGAGATCACTTTAGAATTTGTATATAATGATGATGATATTTGATTTGAAGCATTAGCATACTGACAGCCTTACCATACTGAGAGCCAAAGTAATCAGGTACCTCAGGGGTGATAGGTATATAATCTTGTAGTGTAGAGTATAGTCAGCAGAGTTCTGGACAATCTGAAGTTAATGGAATTTCGAAGCAGACATTGGAGTATCTGAATCTAATAGAAAAGAATTAAGTTAGAGGCACCAGGTATATTTATTATCGATAGTGGGACATATTCCTTTTGTAATCACATTGGTTTATTAATTCAACTGGATGTTCTCAAAAAATGTTTATGTAATAAAAGTCCCATTCAATCAATATGGTCAAACCACTGGCAAGGGGATTGCATGATTATTTCTAAAACTTCTTTCGCCTGAAGTATGTTAATAGCACAATGAATCTTTTGCAATGGCCTCTTTTGTCCTTGTTTATCAAAGACAAATGTTCTCACTTTATTATATGCATAATTGATATAAGCTTTCCTTATGCAATGTTGCATGTAAGCACTGGCAAGAACACCAATAACGACAAAGGTTAACATACATTTCTGTATCAGAAACTTAACATTCAAATTATGATGTGATGAGGGTAGCAGTTAGTGCGCATCATACGTGAATTGAATTCTTCCTGCAATCTAGTCATGCTAATGTTTTACGGTTTAAAGTGCTATGATGAACAAAACATTAATCCCTTCTTGCACATTTCTCCATCAATCAGTATCGTTGCAACAATTCTTTGTTGAGATTTACCCCCAGCTGATATTTTATGTATTTTGTTCTCAATTTGATGAATGCCATTCTTGTTTGAAATTGAACCCTGGAGGAGGCCTGCTTTCATTGTGTATTGATGGACTCAAGTGTGAGACGACAGAAATAACAAACATCTTCCATTTTCTTTTTCCCATACTTTGAACTCTGATCAACCGTCTTAAAAAAAAATTTGTTGGAGGTAAAATATCTGTTATGAAATTGGGTTTGAGAATGTGGTTATGGAATGAGAAAATTAGTCTTTGCTTTCCTTTTGCATTGAGACATTATGGATAAGTGCAGCTCCAAAAACACTCAAGAAGCTTGACACCACCCAAGACAAAGCAGCCTGTTTGATTGACACCACATCCACAAACACCCACTCCCATTCCCACTGGGGAACAGCAGTGAATGTCATCAGCAAGGTGCACTACGTAAATTTACCAATGCCTCTTAGTCAGCACCTTCAAAACCATCCATTTCATCTAGGACAAGGGCAACAGATGCAAGGGAACACTACCACCTGCAAGTTCCCCTCCAAGCCACTCACCAGCCCAACTTGGAAATACACCGCCAGTGTTTCTGTCACCTGTCAAAATCCTGGAATTCTATCCTGAAGGGCATTGTGGGTCAACTTACAGCATATGGGCTGTGGAAGCTCACTACTACCTTTTCAAGGGACAGGCAATATATGCTGACCAGCCAGTGATGACCACATCCCTTGATTGAATAATAAAAAAAAGATAGCTCTGCTCTGTGAGGCAAATTGTGCATCAAATTGCTGATGCAATAGCATGCCATGCAAGATAATAAGGAAAGAAATAATTCCAGAATAGGGTTACATTTCCTCCTGAGCTCTGTTTTAAAATATCAGAAGAGATTTCTTCCTTGTCATTTAAATTTTTTACCTCACTTTGACCTCTATGTTTTTTGGCTCCCTGTACAATACTAATGAACTTGAAGAAAAGCAGCTTAGCTTTCAGTCTGGTGTGTTATAGCTTTCCAGACTCAGTTTGACTATTCTGAGTTTGACTATTTCAGTTAGTACCCATCACTCTTATTTCTTCAGACGGTAAATACAGGTGATCCTTCCGCTGTCATTTTGAGTTAACTTTTGTTTCTTTTCTATTCCCATATCCATACCTTTCAGTCTGGCATAATTGAATCTTTTGTCATTTACTCTTTCCTGCCTGTGAACCAGCATAATGGAGATGTGACTGGATGAGTAGCGCGGAGGATCATGATTCCTTGGAACTCTCTACCTGAAACAATGATGGAAGCTGAGTCCTTGAATATTTTTAAGGTGGAGTTTGATGGGTTCTTGTTAAACAAGGGTTATCAGGGATAGACAAAAAGGCAGATTTGAAGTTATAATCAGATAAACCACGACCTTAGTGAATAGCGGAGCACGTTTGAGGTGTTGAATGACACACGGTTGTTCCTGGTTCATATGTTCACATCACATATGAGTACTTTTCTTTATTCTTGTCCACCACCAAGATTTTTCACCCTTCTTACTAAAAACATGTTGCTTTTTTCCTGATGCTTCCAGACTTGTTGAGGATTTCCAGCACTTTCTGTTTATGCTTCACATTTCTCATATTTGCAGAATTTTGATACGTAAAATTTGGTTTTGATACACTCAAAACAAGTTTGGAAAACAGGAAACCAAGAACAGATGTGGTTTATTTATGACTCAGCAGTGATACAATTTAAGATACACATTTGAGAACAAATGATTCAGGTTTACCGTGCTAAACTGGACAGACTTTGAACAGATCTAGCAACTCAAGACTGGGAATCAATGACCTGGATCCAGATCATATCTAAGTTTGGGCTAATGAGTGGCAGGTATTAATCACACCACACATGTACCAGATAATGATCATCCCCAACACGACAGAATCTAACCATCACCCCCTTGACAGCCAATTGCATTACTATGACTGAATTCCCTCAGCAATCTGGGAGTTACCATTCACTAGAAACTGAATTAGACTGGCTATATAAATTCTGAGGCTACAAGATCAAGTCAGAGGTTAGGGATCCTGCAGTAAGTGACTCACATTCCCAAAGCTTGGCTCCACTCCATCCTATGCCATAATTTTGTAAGATGTTGTGGTAGGATTAATGTCTATAGAAACGCTGGAACAAGTTTCTTAGTTTCCCGCACTTCAACCAAGAGTTATGGAAGTAAAGCACTGGAGACTCCTGGCCATTTGTTGCAATATGGGAAGAAAAGGACAAGAAAGTCAAAAATATTTGCAGTAACATTTTCACAATCAAACTTCCTTGTTTAATTTATGCATTTCTTGTATGCCTAGGTGAAATATACTAACCTGAGCCAAATTTCCAGTTGTATTGAATGAAGTTTGTAAAATAGCTCAAAATGGAAAGCAACCAAGCCATTTTGTTAATGTGAATCATACACAAATTGCATCATCTTTCAACTGTATTTCTGTTGGCCTTTAATGTTGCAACTAGTTTCTCAAATTGTTCCAATACATAATTACATGCAAGATCACATATAAAACCGTAAACTTTGAGAAATACAAGCCCATGGCATCAAGTTGAGGTAATAGCATATTTTACAAAAAGGAGCACTAAAGCACATTTGGCTCTGGGCAAGATTGTTCGGTTTGGCATGAAGTTTCACAGTGGAATTGTTTTTATCAAGAGAGAAGGTGGCCAACAAAACCCTGCTGGAAAACAAAGCTCGGACCTGAAAATCACAGAGTAAACACAAAAATATTGTCAAAAACATCCATTAACTGAAATTGAGCCTTTATGGGAATGCAGGAGGAGGTCAATCAGCCTTTCAAGCTTATTCCAGCAATCACTTAGATGGTGGCTGATTAATATTTAAATTAATCTATCACCTTGATTCTATAAATCTGGCCGTATTGCCAAATAAGAACCTCACCAAATTCTGTTTTGAAGTTTTCAACTGACCTAGCCTCATAAAACCAGCAGGTGTAGGAGTAAAATTAATCATTCGACCCATTGGGTCTGCTCCACTACTTGATCATGACCAATATGTTTCTCAACCCCATTGTCCTGCCTTCTCCCCATAACCTTTGATATCCCTACCAATCAAGAACATAGCTAGCTCTGTCTTAAATGCACTCAATAACTTGGCCTCCACAGCTTTCTGTGGCAATAAATTCCACAGATTAGCCACCCTCTGGCTGAAGAAATTCCTCCTCATTACAGATCTAAACTTTCACCCCCTTCACTCTGAGGCTATGCCCACAGATTCTAATCTTTCTTACTCGTGGAAACTTCCACATTCACTCTATCTAGGCTTTTCAGTCTTCGGTAAATTTCAACCTTCTAAACTCCATTGCAGACAGACCTAGATTCCTCAACCACTCCTCATGTGACAAGCCCTTCATCCCCAGGATCATTTCTGTATACCTTCTCTGGACCCATTGCCAGCACATTCTCTCAATGCAGGGCCCGAAACTGCTCACAATCTGACCAGAGTCTGATACAGCCTCAGCAGTACATCTCTGCTCTTTTATTCTGGTCCTCTTGAAATAGCTGCCATGCATCCCTGGTCCTAAATCCCTGCATTTTGACTGTGGCCCTATATATTCCTCATCTTCAACTACTTGCCCTACTCCTTTCTAAATTTTACTTTGGGGTCAGCATTCACCACTTTTTCAGATAGAACATTACAGTCGCAGAGTCTTAGAGACCTACAGCACAGCACAAGACTCTTTGGTCCATCATATCGCACCAGCCAAAAGCAACCACCTAACTGTCCTTATCTCATTTTCTCGCAAATGGCCCATAACTTTATACATACCTTGACATCACAAATGCACATCCAAATAATTCTCAACTGTTATGAGGGTTTCTGCCTCCACCACCTATAAATGCATTGAGTACTAGATTCCCACGATCCTTTGGGTGGAAAGGTTATCCCTTCACATCACCGCTAAACCTTCTGCCTCTTACTTTAAATGCATGCCCTATCATCGCTGATCACTCTATCCTGGGAAATATTCTATTCTCGTCTGCTTTATCTGTGCCCCTTATAATTTTATATATCTCAATCGTGTCTACTCCTAATCTCCTCTGCTCTTATGAAAATAATCCCTATCAGTACAACCTCCCTTCATTACTGAAATTTTCCAGCCCAGGCAACATGCCAGTAAATCTCTTTTACACCCTCTGTGTATTCACATGCCTCCTATAATGTGGTTTCCAGATCAGCACACAATACTCGAGCTGTGGTCTAATCAATGTTTTATATCCAGCGTAACCAGCCTGCTCTTAAACTCTATACTTCAGCTCATAAAGACAAGTATACCTTCTTTAACCTTCTTAAGCATGTTATCCACCTGTCCTGCTACCTTAAGTGACCAATGTACATGTAGACCAAGATCCCTCTGACCCTCAGTGCTTCCCAGAGTCCTACCATTTATCATGTACTCCCTTGCCTTGTTTGTCCTACCCAAGTGTATCACTTCACATTTATTCAGATTGATTTCCATTTGCCACTGATTAACCCACCTGACCAGCTCATCTAAATCCTCCTGTAATCAAAGGCAACCCTCCTCACTCTGAACCAACCCACCAGTTTTTGTATCATCTGTGAACTTACCGATCAACCCTCCTGCATTTAAGAATTAATCAATTATATAAACCACAATCACCAGGCACTCCAGCACTGACCCCTGTGGAACCCCACTGAACGCAGACTTATAGTCAGAAAAATATCCCTCAACCATCACCCTCTGCTTCCTGCCATTCAGCCAATTGTGCATCCAATTAGCCAAATCTCCTGGGATCCCATGGACTCTTACGATTTTGATTAGTCTCCCACTGGGGACCTTATCAAAAGCCTCGCTGAAATCCAAGTAGACTACATCAACTGCATTGTCCTCATCTCCACACCCAATCACATCTTTGAAAAATTCATTCAGGTTGGTCAGACATAACCGCCCCTTAACAAAACCACACGAATAGTTCTTAATTAAGCCCTCCCTCTCCAAATGCACATTATTCCTTCCCTCAGCATTGCTTCCAATAGTTTCCCTATCATTGTCTCCTTCCTTGCCTCACTCAACAGACTGGCATGCATTTCATCTGGTCATGGAGCCTGCCAGACCACTCAGAATCCGATCTTTATCTATGTTAATTTCTTTAATTGTATCTCAGCCAGTTCCCTGATTTCAATACCTGAATCATTCATTCCCAAAGTGTTAATCTTTTCCAAACAATTTGGAATCCATGGTCTATGCTTTCTTGCATTATTTGCCAGAAGGACTTTTTTTTCGGTATCTAACCTATCAAAATTTCCCATAATCTTGAAAACCTCATTTGATCACCAGTTAACCTCCCTGTTCCAAGGAGAACAGAGCTTTTCTTTTCCAAATTCTCCTCATCATGGAAGGTTCTCATCTCTGAGTACATTCTTCTAAAACTCCTCATTTCTTTTTTCAAAATCTTTATATCTTTCCTGAACTATTACACACAGAAATATCCACAATACTGCAGCCAAGGCTTAATCGGTGACTCTCAGAGTTCTAACAGGATCTATTTGCATTTATATTCTATTCTTCTCTTTGTAAACTCAAGTAATCCATATGCATTTTAGTTACATTATCAATTTGCCCTGAAATCTTTCAGGATTTGTAAATATCAACACCTAGATCACTCTATCAATGAACATTTTGCAAAATCATATCTTTCTATATTAGTCATTCCAAAGTATATCTTTTCACAGTTTTCTGAATAGACATTAATCAAGCATTTGCTCCAAATACAGATTAACCGTACCACTGAAACTGTCACAATGACTCATAAATCTGCATCTGTTTGGCTTCTGCCCATTTTACCATCCTATCAACGTTATCCAGAAGCCTATAACTAGCTTCACCATCACCAAGTGTACTACCATCTAAAAACCTGGCAATGTTGCTCCTTTCATCAGACACTGGATCATTTATAGAAGTTGCAGAGGAGAATGCATCTAAAGCTGTCCCTTGTGGAAAACAACTGCAAGCCACCTCCCAGTCTGAAGAGGATTCAGTGACCAACAATTTGCTTCCAGTCACTGAGTCTATTTTATAACCAGAACCATCACCTTAAATCTCGGGATTGCCATATTTTTAAATAATCCTCCACTGTGTGACTCTGTGGATGCTATATATGCATAGAAACATACTGAATTGGCTCAATGCTTGCTGTCCTTATCTATTATGGATATTTATCTGAACTAGTTGCTTCAGAGATAAAGAGATAACAAGGCGTGGGGCTGGATGAACACAACAGGTCAAGCAGCATCATAGGAGCAGGAAAACTTGTTTTTTCAGGCTTAGACCCTTCATCAGAAAACAGTTGCTTCAGTTGATGTTTTCCTTGCTACTTTGCCTGAACATCTAAACATTTTACATGAAATAAGTTTGTCCTGCCTGCATTCATGGTAGTGTCTGCTATTGACTCTTGCTCATTCAGTAGCAGTTTTAATTGTGGGCTGTGGAGGTTTGTGATTGTTGTTCTACTTTACACAGCTATAAGTTTACCGAAATAATCCTTCCAATGTGTGCTGGCAGGTGGTACAGTCTAATGATCCATTCCATGTTTTGTTTATCTAAGACTAGCACAATCAGATTGGTAGTGGTCACAGAGACCAGAAAGAACTAGTTCCAGCTCCGTTGTAAAAGTTATTTGGATGAATTTCGCCAACACATTCAAACTGTTCTTACTGATATCAATTTTAGAATTTTTGTTTACATTGTGCAATTAAAACTACCAAATCACTGCCCTGTATTCCACTCCAAAGCCCTTTACAGTGTCAAGTACTTCAGGGCAATTTGAATAATGAAGACAGCCTCCCAAGTACTTATAAAGTATATCTTTATGACACATGCATTGCTCTGCCTTTGCAACACCATGCCATTATTTTATCTTGGATCATTCCCTTCATGTCACTTGTATCAATTTTATTCTAGTGATCCATTACAATGTTCCTGCATTTGTAAAGTCACACACACAGACGTACACATAACCATGGGGTTGGTTTCTGGATTTTGAATGCATGCACCTGGGCTGATAAAGAAAAGCAGATATGTAGATAAGGAAAATTACAACTTCTCAGTGAAACAGCGTTTTGTTCCAGACTCAGAAAGGTTCCAGACATTAAACTGTCACCTAGTCAAAATACAGAAGCTGCATTCAGGAGCATTGGAATAGGATGGTATGGTGGCTCAGTGGTTTGTATTGTTGCCTTGCAACATAAGGGACCTTGGTTTGATTCTAGCTTTGGGTGACTCTCTGAGTGGAGTTTGCATGTTCTCCTTGTATCTCTATGGGTTTTTGCCAGATGCTCCAGTCTCCTCCCACAGCTACGCAGATTAGGTGGCTTGGCCATTGTAAATCTGGAATCATGGGGATAGGGTTGGTGCAGCCATGATGGGCCAAATGGCCTCTTTCCAACGTGTACTGATTCTATGATTTATGAGTAGTAGGCTATGCAGCCCAGTCCTGCCATTCAATATGATCATGGCTTGCAATGTCTTTTATTCATTTCATTTCCATAATCCTGTATGTCATTGGTAATCAGAGATCTATCAATCTCCAGCTTAAACATTATCAAGGACTGAGTTTTCCCTTACAGTAGAAAATTCCACAGGCTAGGACTTTGGCAGCCGAAGATGTGACCACCAGTGATGGAATGATTAATTTTGTGAATACTTGAGGCCAGAATCTGTTTATCTTTTGGGAGTGGTGTCATAGAGTCTGTGGTGAGTCCATGGAACTGGAGGATGTTTCAGAGTCTGGGAAAGTGAGGCCATATTGGGATTTGTAAAACAAGTATAACCGAGAGCTAATGTAGGTCAGCAGGCACAGTCAGATGAATAAGAGCTTGGTGTGAGTTAGGATATTAGCAACTGAGACATTTTTTTTAAAAAAATTACATTCAGGGACAGTGCAATATCGGAGGCCAGCCAGGAAAGCTTTGCAATACTTGTGATATGGAGGTGCCAGTGTTGGACTGGGGTGGACAAAGTCAGAAGTCATACCAGTTGTATGATCTTTTGATCTCTCTGCCTTGATCTCTCTGCCAATAAACTCTATGTCTGTGTGCCCTGCTCTCTCGCTACACCTGACCAATGGTTTGTGCTCCGAATGCTTAGGTGATTCCAAATAAACCTGTTGGACTATAACCTGGTGTTGTGTGACTTCTGACTTTGCAATACTTAGGTCTAAATAAAAGCTGATTTGAGGGTATCAGCTGTAACTAGGCTGAGGCCAAGTTAAAATCAAGCAATACCATAGAATCTCTACAGTGTGGAATCAGGTCCTTTGGCCCAAGAAGTTCACACCAACCCTTGGAGCATCCCACCCAGACCCACCTAACCGACACATCCCTGAACACTACAGGCAATTTAGCACAGCCAAACCACCTACACTGCACATCTTTGGACTGTGGGATGAAACCAGAGCATACAGAGGAAACTCACACAGACATGGGGAGAATGTGCAAACTCCACACAGACAGTCACCTGAGGGTAGAATTGAACTCAGGACACTGGTGCTGTGAGGCAGCAGTGCTAACCGCTGTGCCACATAAGTCAATCTCTCAGCTATGGCATTTTCTACAGGTGCCTATTGCCTTCCTTTCTCATGATGAGACCTGAGAGCCTATTTTACATGAGAGATTGACTCTACCTGTTTTACAGCATGCTTGTGGGTTGAGGATGCCCTCATCCCCAAGGCAGTTGATGAATGGCGTTTAGTTAGTGATGGCTGTTTTCATGGACGGTACCCAAGAACTGCCTGGTTACACAGCTGGTTTGTCACTGGCATGTGCTTGGAGCAGGTGGATGGAGACTTGCCAGATTCTGCTAGCAATCGATAATGTTACAATCTTTCAACCCCTGCCACCAATGGCTGTATTGTCTTTACATAAAAGGAAATTAGATATTAGGAATAGAGGGCAGAGTTGCTAATAGTAATTGGATGTTTTCTTAAAGATGTGGTAGCATGATGTCAAGGGATTCGTCAACGCATTGATACATTAAGCCCACCGTCCTCCTTGCAAATCTTGTTATTACAGATAAATAGAGCAAAAACTCTCCAAGCTTCCTTCGGTTTCCTGTTGCGACGCTATTGGGAGACAGGTGGAAACAACCATAAAGCAGCTGGGAACCCGTTCCTCCTGAAACTGACCCCAACCACATGGTAAATATCATTGAGTGGGTGAACAAGGAATTGTGGGCAGCCTCAATGAAACCATGGGAGTTCTCATATTTGCTAGGCAAGTAGCAGAACCTGCTGTAAGCTGGTGTACTGGAAAAATACTGGATTCCAGCAAGGTGGAGGTCAACTTGACAGATGGAGAAAGCAGGTTAATAAACAGGTCAAGAAAAGGACGAATTTTATAAAATAAAACTTATCAATTCCCTTACACAGTTGTGTTCTTCCTGTGAGGTCAGAGGCAGATATCAAACTAACATTGTTTTCCCATTGTTTTTAATTGAGAATGGTCTCCCTTTATTGCTGAAAAATTCCTAATTCCCATGAGAAATTAGTTTGGTCTTTCTGTTGATGAATTTACTCTAATTATTTTTACATAACTTTTTTATATACAGGATGGATGGCTGGACTAGTTCTGGGCCAGTTAGACATGTAAGCTTGAAGTTATCCTTACCGCAGACTTAGAAAGGCCCACATGTTTCTTTTTCTTGAGAGCGTTTATAAGTAAGTTGGCTTTTATTGACATCATTTTTTTTATTAGATCCGTTAATCTAACATCTGTTGTGTTGGTATCCATAATTAGGAGCAGAGTGGTTGAGCATTTAGAGAAATTTGAGCTGATTAGAGAGAGCCAATATGGATTTGTAAATAACAGATCATGTCTATCAAACCTTAATTAAAAATGTCGAGGAAATTGCGAAAATTGTTGACTTCGATTATTTACGCACATAGTTAATATGAACTTCTGACATGATTCCACATAAAGGATGTGAGCTAAAATTAAAGATCATGGAAATGGAGACAAATTATTGACTCAGTTATGAGATTGTTGGGCAGTAGAAGGTCAGGAACAAGGACAGTACACTAATTTATATGGTAATGATGATGGGATGTATGATGACATCAATAACTACACAAGATCAGGACGTGAAGAGAAGAATGGAAGTATTATGCTAGAGAGCTCTAATCCATGTTCTGTATATTGGAATGTAAGTAAATAGTTTTAAATGGACTTACTGAGAAGGAGGCAGAGTTACTTGTTAGATGATGAAAAGACAGAGATGCAGCAGGTTCAGAACAGGAACTGTCTAGCAAGATAAGTCAACCTCAAGACTGAAGTGAAGACACCCAATGCCTAATTAACCCGTGGGAGACAGAATTTATGAAGGGAAAACTATGCTGGGGAACATTGCAGTGGTGGAGAGATCCAACACCAAGGTCATGGTTTACAGAGCTGTAGTCATTCCTGTCCTGCTATATGACTCTGAGACGCGGATTGTCTACAGTAGACTCCTCAAGGCTTTGGAACCGTACCATCAACACTGCCTGCACAAGATCCTGCAAATCCTCTGGGAAGAAAAGTGCACCAGCACCAGCCTCCTCAATCAGGCCAATATCCCCAGCATCGAGGCACTGACCACTCTTGATCGGCTGTGATGGGCTGGGCACATTGTCCACATGACCGAAACTAGGCTCCCCAAGCAGGTGCTCTACTCCCAGCTCCGAAACGACAGGTGAAAGGTAGGTGGACAAGGGAAGACTTTCAGTGAAACCTGCGAGGTCTCATTGGTGAAGTATGGCATTCCTGCCAACACCAGGAACCACAAGCTCAAGACCTCCAAAGTGGAGAAGGAGCATACAGGAGGGCGTTGAACACCTCGAGACATGCCATCAGGAAAAAATAGAAGCCAGACATAAACAGCAAAAGAAGTGCGCTGCCATACCAATGCCTTGCCCACCCCTTCCTGCGACCACCACCTTCCCCGACTGTAACAGAGTCTGCGGCATCCTTATTGGTCTGTACAGTCACGGAGAGATTCACCCTGAGAGTGGAAGACAGTCATCCTCGCCTGTGAGGGACTGGAGACAGGTGGGTTGGGGTGGACACGGACAGGGGGAGAGAGAGAGAGAGAGAGAGAGCCAGAGACATAGTGACAGCCTGAGACAGAGAAATGGAAGGAGAGACAGAAAGTCTCAAAGACATCAAGACTTTTTGGCTAGAGCTGAGGAACAAAATAAAATGCAATTACTTTCCTCAGTGTAGTCCAGAGGCCACAACTAGTGGGAAAGATGTACAGGAACAAATTTGAGAGGAAATTACAGAAGAATGAAGAAACTATTGAACAGTTCTAATGGGGGACTTCAATTACATGAATATATACGGAGATCATAACGATTTAGCGGACGTGCAGAGGCAAGATTTCCGATGATGCATTCAGAAGAATTTTCTCCAACAGTATGTTTCAAGTCCAAGAATGGAAGCAGTACTGGACCCTGATTCATAGGAATAAGTAGACAATGTAGATCAAGTGTCACTAAGGGTCAAATGTCATTTCGGTGTCACTGATTATTTCATCATAGGGTTTAAGGTGGCTATGGAAATGAACAACAAGCAATCTGAAGGAAAGGCAATTTCAACAGTATTTTGTGTGCGGGGACGGACACTCAGCGAACTGTTTGGATTAGGGCACAACTCAGGAATCTTGCTTGTTCTCAAGATTGCAACCACTCATTTCTGGCTACCACCTAGAAACCAATATCAATTTCAAGCCCACCGACTCCCACAGCTACCTGGAATACACCTCCACCCACCCACCTTCCTGCAAAAATGCCATCCCCTATTCCCAATTCCTTCGTCTCCACCACACCTGCTCCCAGGATGAGGCATTTCACTCCCGTACATCTCAGATGCCCTCGTTTTTCAAGAACCGCAACTTCCCCCCGTCAGTGGTCGAGAACGCCCTCGACCGTGTCTCCCGTATTTCCCGCAACTCATCCCTCACACCCCCGTCCCCGCAATAGCAACCAAAAAAGAATCCCCCTCGTCCTCACGTACCACCCCACCAACCTCCGGATCCAACGCATCATCCTCCGACACTTCCGCCATCTGCAATCCGACCCCACCACCAAAGACATTTTTCCCTCCCCACCCTTATCTGCTTTCCGGAGTCACTCTCTCCGTGACTCCCTTGTATGCTCCACACTGCCCTCCAGCCCCACCACACCCGGCACTTTTCCCTGCAACCGCAGGAAGTGCTACACCTGCCCCCACACCTCCTCCCTCACCCCAATCCCAGGCCCCAAGAAGACTTTCAATGTCAAGCAGATGTTCACTTGCGCATCTGCTAATGTGGTATACTGCATCCGCTGTTCCCGTTGTGGCCTCCTCTACATCAGGGAAACCAAGCAAAGGCTTGGGGACTGCTTTGCAGAACACCTAGGCTCAGTTCGCAACAAACAACTGCACCTCCCAGTTGCGAACCATTTCAACTCCCCCTCCCATTCCACAGACGACATGTCCATCATGGGCCTCCTGCAGTGCCACAACGATGCTACCCGAAGATTGCAGGAACAGCAACTCATATTCTGCTTGGGAACCCTGCAGCCCACCACAAGCTTCAAAATCTCCCCTCCCCCTACCGCATGCCAAAACCAGCGAAGCTCGTCCCTGCTTCCCTAACCTGTCCTTCCTCTCACCTATCCCTTCCTCCCACCTCAAGTGCACCCCCATCTCCTACCAACCAACCTCATCCTGCCCCCTTGACCGGTCCGTCCTCCCTGGACTGACGTATCTCCTCCCTACCTCCCCACCTACACTCACCTTTACTGGCTCCATCCCCGCCTCTTTGACCTGTCTGTCTCCTCTCCACCTAGCTTCTCCTTTATCCATCTTCTATCTGCCTCACCCTCTCTCCCTATTTATTTCAGAACCTCTTTCCCTCCCCCATTTCTGAAGAAGGGTCTAGGCACGAAACATCAGCCTTCCTGCTCCTCTGATGCTGCTTGACCGGCTGCGTTCATCCAGCTCTACACCTCGTTACCTCAGATTCTCCAGCATTGGCAGTTCCTACTATCTCTGTTCTCAACATTCACTCACTTCATGCTGACCTTTTGCTTTTTGGCACTTTGATCCTCAGGCAGAGCTTAAAACCTCACAAGGAGATAGTAGGAACTGCCGATGCTGGAGTCAGAGATAACACAGTGTAGAGCTGGATGAACACAGCAGGCCAGGCAGCATCAGAGGAGCAGGAAAGCTGACGTTTCGGGTCTCTGCCCCACCGAACTTACCTCCACTTATCCCGACTCTATTTTCTCCCCTCGGTCCAGGATTTCCCTATCTACATCTGTGACACCACCCACACCCTCCACCTCCTCCAAAACATCCAATTCTCTGGCCCTCAACACCTCATCTTCACCATGGACGTCCAGTCCCTATATACTTGCATTCCTCACATGGATGGCCTAAAAGCCCTCTGCTCCCTTCCTCTCCCGCAGGACCGACCAGTCCCCCTCCACCGACACCCTCATCCACCTAACCAAACTCGTCCTTACCCTTAACAACTTCTCCTTCAACTCCTCCCACTTCTTACAGATGAAAAGTGGGGCCATGGGTACCCACATGGGCCCAAGCTACGCCTGCTTCTTTGTAGGATACGTGGAACAATCGCTTTTCCGCAGCTACACTGGTCCCATCCCCCACCTCTTCCGACATTATTTCGATGACTGTATCGGCGCCGCCTCGTGCTCCCACGAGGAGCTTGAACAGTTCATCCGCTTCACTAACACCTTCCACTCCAACCTTAAGTTCACCTGGACCATCTCTAATACCTCTCTCTCCATCCTGGACCTCTCTGTCTCCATCTCTGGTAACCACCTGGAAACTGATATCAATTTCAAGCCGACTGACTCCCACAGCTACTTAGACTACACTTCATCTCACCCACCTTCCTGTGAGAATGCCATCCCCTATTCCCAATTCCTTTGCCTCCACCGCATCTGCTGCCAAGATGAAGCACTCCACTCCTGGACATCCCAGATGTTCTCGTGTTTCAAGGACCGCAGTATCCCCCTCACTGTGGTCAAAAACATCCTCGACTGCATCTCTCGCGTTTCCCGCAACTCATCCCTCACACCCCCTCCCCGCAATAAAAACAAAGACAGAACACCCCTTGTCCTCACGTACCACCCCATCAACCTCCGGATTCAATGCATCATTCTCCGCGACTTCCGCCACCTGCAATCTGACCCCACAACCAAAGATATTTATCCCTCCCCACCCTTCTCTGCCTTCCGGAGGTACCGCGCTCTCCATGACTCCCTCGTCTACTCTACACTCCCCTCCAGCGACACCACTCACGGTACTTTCCCTGCAACCGCAGGAGGTGCTACACCTGCCCCTACACCTCCCCCTTTCAACCCCATCCCAGGCCCCAAGAAAACCTTCCACATCAAACAGATGTTCACCTCCACATCTGCTAATGTGGTATATTGTATCTGCTGTTCCCGATGTGGCCTCCTCTACATCGGGGAAACCAAACAGACGCTTGGAGACCACATTGTGGAACACCCACGCTTGGTTCATGACAAACGACAACACCTCCCAGTCGCGAACCACTTCAACTCCCCCCCCCACTCCTTGGACGACATGTCCATCCTGAACCTCCTCCAGTGTCACAATGAAAACTGGAGGAACAGGGGCTCATATTCTGCCTACAACTCAATGGTCTCAATGTGGACTTTACAAGCTTCAAAATCTCCCCACACCTGACCTCATCACGAGACCAGGCCCCCTCTCATCCCCACCTCCTTGACCTGCCTGTCTTTTCTCCCATCTATCTGCTCCTCCCACCTCACTGACCAACCCCCACCCCCACTTCCTATTTACACTCACCTCACCTCTACTAGCCTCATCCCCGCCTCCTTGACCTTTCCATCTTCCCTCCCACCTACCCATCTCTCCCTCCTCACTGACCAACCCCCATCCCAACTCCCTATCTACACTCACCTTTACTGGCTCTATCCCTGCCTCATTGACCTGTCCATCTTCACTCCACCTATCTGCTCCACTATACACCTTCCATCATCGCCTCACACCCCTCTCTATTTATTTCAGTGCCCCTTCCCTTCCCCCCATTTCTGAAGAAGGGCCCAGACCCAAAAAGTCAGCTTTCCTGCTCCTCTAATGCTGCCTGCTGTGATCTTCCAGCATTACACCTTATTGTCTTAAAAGCTAACAATATTTCTCCCCATCTTATCTTTTAGTGCAGACACAAAACCAGGCAGATAGTTATGGTCTTCAGCAGTTATCGGATCACAGGTAGACATGTTGCCATACAGCACTTTGCTACATCAAATTCACCCCTACACTATGTGTCAGCTACATACACAGGAAACGTACTGGATGTGCTTCAAGCAAACACCCATATCTCGAAGGTGAAGAGTAGCCCTCAGTCCATTCTAAGGAGGCACCCTTGTCATGGCAAAGTAAGTCAAGGGCAGCGTCCTTTAGCAGTGCATGGGTTTGGACATAGTAAGCTGATCACTGCCTGATAAGGACCAGGGGATCATGAGTAGTACCATCCTCTTTCAAGTTTTCTCAAATCTCTGGCTTATCTTGCCAAAGCTATATCATTTTTAATTTAAATTCCCATTCTCTCTCACTGTTTTCTTCCCTCCTCTTTCTCTTTCACCACTTACTCTCTATTATTCTTCACTTTCTTTCTTCCCTTTGGAATTTCATTTTTTTTTAGTTCTTCCTGGTTTTGGAATTCCCTTTCTTTTTCCATAATTTGGAATTGCATCTCGAGTTTTCTCATTTCCATTTGCCTGAAGTCAAGATTCACTGATGCAGCCGATGTAAGCCTGTAGCACCTGGCCTCTCAGTTTCAACCAAACCCAACTGTTTCATGATGAAATCCATAACGTCTCCTTTCTTAGTTGCTGCAGCAACTTCATTTCCAGTCTGCTGGCTACCTCTGCTAGTTTAGTCGTATCTTGTAACTGGACTAGGGAACCTTTTGACACTTTCAAGAACACTTAAAAAATTTCAAGTCAGAGTACAAACCTGGTGTCTGATTACCCATTCTAGTAGCAAAATCCAATTCAACACCTATGTTGTCTATCTTGCAACATCTAGGACTTGAGCCCTCAATTATATTACGACACAGAGACAGACTGTTGAACCAAAACAGTCTTTCTCTCTCTGTATTCACAACACCATCAAAATTAAAACTGCCAAAGATCCCCAGTAGTTAATCCAATGCTTCCTAACCAGACTGTTGAATAACCAATCTCAGGCTTTGCGAATAATCGATTCTAGACGCTAGTTTCGCATCTTAAATGAAAAACTTAACAATTTATTAAATGTACCATATCTTTAGCAAAGAAACAAGGTAGTCTAAATAATATTATGCTTAAAACCCAAAACATTTGTTCCTAGCTCCCATTCACAAAAAAAATGGATAGATAAACTCAGTTAAGGGATATATAAAGGAAAATAACAAAATTAGCTAGATTACTTAAATGGTTTTCACAGGCATAGATATAGACTCCTTGTTTTTTTTTCCGGAAATGATGATCAGGGTCACCTCTCCAATTCATGCAGGTAGAAGTTGTTGTACTTCTAACTCAGCTTTCTACTTTCTGGGCTGCCAGAATGATGTGAGAGGTTGGGCAGGGAGTTTTCAAATCTTCATGCTGTATCACCAGAACTCAAACTCATCTCCCAGATAAAAGGTTAAAAAATTTCACCTCTGGCCATGTCCTAATAGACTAATGATCTCTTCCCAAGGCCTCAGTTTCCATTCAACTTCCACTATCTGCTTGAATTTAGGGTCTCTTCCAAACTTGCTGGAACCAATTTCCTGGTACTGACCTCATTAATAGCCAACTTCTGCGATCTGTCACTCTTCTCAGTGTCCTTGTGTCTGTAGAAACCCATGGAACATGCCCTGAGATGTTGCTGACTGATGGAGGTCTGGATGATCAAGTGGCAAGCTACAGTAACTGGATCATTGCTCTGACTATCATGTCAGGAATTGTCGCCATCCAGTTTCTATCAGGTGAGTGGGAAAACAGGAAACTGTATGTCAGTGAGGTGAGATGATGTCCTAATGAGGATGCTAATGCTTGAAAATAGGCCACTCACTGCTCACCAGTAATGCACTCGTCTTGTCATTCAACACACAGCTCTTAACAGCCAGAAATTCATCACTGTTGATCTGATGTGATTCACCCAATTTCGTTACCAGTGCTCATTCCATTCAGGAGCTGGAATATTCCACCCATTGCATTCTATCTTCCAACTTCTGTTGACCTACCTAAAAGATCCTTCTGCAGCTTCCTTCTATCCTCCTCATCAACTAATTTTAGACCATAAGGTCATAAGATATAGAAAGGGAATTAGGCCATTCAGCCTCCATTCCACCATACGATCATGACTGATATATTTCTCAAACCCATTCTTCTGCTTTCTTCCAGTAAGCCTTGATCCCCTCACCATTCAAGATCCTATCTTCCTCTGTCTTAAATACACTTAATGAATTAGCTTCCACAGCCCTCTGCTACAAAGAGTTTCTCAGATTAATCACCCTCTAACAGAAGAAATTTCTTTTTTTACACCTTTAAAGGGTCTTCCCCTCACTCTGAGGCTGTGCAATTTGGTCCTAGTCTCTCTTATTGTGGAAACATCTTTTCGACATCCACTCTTTCCAGACCTCTCAGTATTCTGTAAGTTTCAATCAGATCCCCTCATTCTAAGCTCCATTGAGTACAAGTCCAGAGTCCTCAACTACTCTTCATGTGTCAAGCCCTTCATCCCCAGGATCATTCTTGATCAACCTTCTTTGGACACACTCCAAAGTTAGCATGCCCTTCCTTAGATATGGGTCCCAAACTTTTCTGGCTAATTTTGTATCATCAATAAATTTGGATATCTAACTCTGAATCTTTTGATCCACATCATCAGTATAAATTGTAAATATCTGAGACCCAACTATCGATGTTTGAAATGACCCATTGTTTGGAACACACTTACCTAAAAAGGCCCCATATATTCCTACACTGTTTCTTCTCAAAAAAACTAATCCTTTATTTAATATATTAATGCTATTTGTTTTATCTTTGCATTTTAAAGCTATGGCGGGGAGGTTTGTGCTGTGTTAGGGGCTTTAATTATGAACTTGTCACTCTTTCTGGAGCCATGGTTTACAAACCAGTATGTATAAGAGAGCAGAGATAGTAGGAACTGCAGATGCTGGAGAATCTGAGATAACAAGGTGTAGAGCTGGATGAACACAGCAGGCCAAGCAGCATCAAAGGAGCAGGAAGGCTGACGTTTCGGGCCTAG
>JAHRHZ010000039.1:17146181-17182100 GCA_024137785.1 Ginglymostoma cirratum
ATGGGTCTAGGTCCGAAACGTCAGCCTTCCTGCTCCTCTGATGCTGCTTGGCCTGCTGTGTTCATCCAGGTCTACACCTTGTTATCTCTGTATAAGAGAGCAACTCCAGTAGCATTAATGGGAATTTGTTTGAATTGTGAGAGTTCTATGATCAAAGAGAGTAGAAATGGAAAAAAGAAACATTAACTCATTTTCAATTTAGAAGCATCAGAATTGATTTCTTTTTGCTTCTGGGAAAAACTTTTGGAGCAGTTCGTAGAAGACTTGATTGAGCTTTGGTATAAAAACAGTTGCTCCTGGAAAAGGAATTAGTTCAGAACAGTTAGGAAATAAGTAAACAGCATGATCAGACATGTTTAGATATGAACTTGATTCAATTCGTTAATGTTGGGAAAGTTTAAGCCGAGTCGTAATAAATCAATGAAAAGGTTATCAAACTCTCAAGACTCTCAAATCTAAAAGTGTGATAAAGAAGGGAACTAAACCTGATACTTCAATATTGAAAAGCAATGATGTTGGGAATGGATGAGTTTGTATTTTTACCATGTGTTTTGAAATATTTCAAATCATGCCACACGTATATAGCATAGTTTGTTACATTTTATCTTCATCTCTTTTATGTAACAAACGTCTGTTAAATTTCTAAAACCAAATCTGCAGCATTGCACTTAAAAAAAACTACCAAGCTAAATTTCAGTTCCAATTCTGACTTGTCCAGTGGAAACTAGAATTGTAATACTTTACCAATGCATTAGCCCAAGCCCATGGGTGGTAATTTTGGGTGGTAATATTTTGTGTGTCGCGATAGTCATTTATTTATGAAAATCAAGGTATACCACACCTACTGGTTTCTGCTTGACTATTATTTTGGAAATGGCTTAACAATTTGAGTTGCCTATTGCCTTATACTGCCCTATTTCAGACAGGGCTCTGGCAAAGCTAGAATGTTTCTCAATGAGGCAGGTAGCATGTCATCCTCCATTTTGCATACTTAGATAACCATTTTCATATGAGTTCAGGCAAAATTATATGGCAAAAAAAATTAAGTTCTTGGCCATTGAACATTGACCCAACAAAAATATACTTTAACTACATTCTTTGCCAGTTAACTATCACTTTTGGAGTATATATGTTTGCTTTTTTAAAAAAATTATCTGTGTAGTAATTACACATGTCAACATTATATTTCATCTGCCAATGTTTGGTTCACTCACATTGCTTATTTTTCTCATCCTGAAAGGTTTGATTCCAATCTCACACATTGTGTAGCCAGTGCATTGCATATGAAAATTCCTATAATAGAAGGTATTGGGACTCATTGGCTTTTTAAAATCTATGAAATACTCTTTTAATGTTTTCATTACCTCTAAACTGAAGGATTACCTTCATACGTCAATGCAAAAGAAGGCTACATTATTTAAAGTAATTTGCCAGTAGTCAGCATTAGTGTAAAACAGGAAGGAGTTATTTACTGGGTGAACAACATGAAGAACTGATCAGAATCTGTCTTAACAAACTGTGGAATATTTTGCACAATTATAGTCAATGGCGTAAATGTGTCCACTACCTTTGGGAGGGACGTTAAATTTGATACCACTTGCTCAATAGACAGAAGTAATCATTGGATTATTTTCAATTTACAATGATTGTTGAAAATGTCAGCAGAATATCTTTGAAGAGAAGCTATTAAAACCAACAGCTGAATCTTATATATTTTTGTATTTTGTTTTGATTCTGCCAATGATCAGTCACGCACAAAGAACATGTTCTTTCACATCACAAGTAACCCCCGTTAACTAAGAACGAGCTGATATGGCTCTAGAGTACTAGAAGTTCCCTGCTACAAACTGTTGAGTAAAAGATTTGGAAGTAATTAATATAAATTGCTACATTTCTGTATTTGTGGGAAAAAAAATATTCTTGGAGACTGTCCAGAACCAAAAATATGAAACAATTTGGTTCCATTCTGAATCTGGTAACGCAGCTTATCAGTGAGACTCTTACACTGAAGAAGACGACTCAATGGAAGGGAAAACCACACACTCATCTATGCTGAGAAATTGCTTGTTGTCGGAAAATTAAAGATCCAAGATAATGTAATATCTAGCTTCCCGTGAATGGAAATACTCTGTGATTAGTTATGACTGCAAGTGTGGATTAACAGTAGTCAGCAAGCCATTTATAAGCAATTGGTGCGTCAGAATAATAAATTATGAAGTCTACACTGTCTGAGCAGATGGCAAGTGAGAACAAGAATGTGAATGGGTCTAGTGGGGAAATGTTTTTTGTACAGCTGTGCAGTAAATCTCAGGGGACAGCTATCATAGACTGACATTACCGCTGAAGCCATCTTGAAGATTTCGGGTTTGGGCATTTGAGTTAAAGGTAGAACGTAAATAACGATTTTTGTTATCAAAAAACAATTACAAGACACGGTCAACCATTTAAAATTAAACTTAAAATGATCGATTTGAGAACTGTTGTGTTATTTATAAAAGCTAAATTAATTAAGTAATCAATCCTGACTGTTTTCCCTACTCCTGATTATTATAAGTACTATTCCCATTATTGCAACCCTTTTGAAGTCTCAGAAATTTTTATACTTCCTTAACCCTTTCTAAGAGTTATTCAATCAAGATGACTGGTACAGTTGCAACATTTAAAAGACATTTGGACAGGTACATGAATAGGAAAGATTTAGAGGGATACGGGCCAAACACAGGCAAGTTGGACTTGTTTAGTTTGGGAAACTTGGTCAGCATGGACGAGTTGGACTGAAGAGTCTGTTTCTACACTGTATCACTCTATGACTCTTTTCTGGGGTAGATGGCACCTATACAAGCTGGATGGGTTGCACCTGAACCGAATGGATTTAATATCCTTGCTGGGAGGCTGGCTTATGCTTCTGGGGAGGTTTTAACCTAATTTGGCCTAGAGGAGCAGATATGCAGACAAATCAAAGAAAGGTGTGGGGAAAACGGAGTTATAGTTCAAGGGGACTTCAACTTTGCCAATAATAACTGGGCTTGCCTTAGTGTGAAAGGATCAGATGAGATAGAATTTTTAAAATTCATCCTGGAAAGCTATTTTTTCTTTATTCATTCACAGGATGAGGGTGTCGCTGGCTAGGCAGCATTTATTGCCCATCCCTAATTGCCCAGAAGGCAGTTAAAAGTCAACCACATTGCTGTGGGTCTGGAGTCACATGTAAGCCAGACCAGGTAAGGATGGCAGTTTCCTTCACTAAAGGACATTAGTGAACCAGATGGGTTTCTTCGATAATTGGCAATGGATAATGGATTCCGTGCCTGTGTGTAGTAGTCCTACTTGAGATTGGGAAGTGCTAGACCTAATCCTAGGGAACGAAGCTGGTCAAATGTTTGGACGTTCAATGGGTGAGCATTTTGAGGATAATGACCATAAGTGTGTAAGTTTCAAAGTCACTATGGAAAGGGATAAGGATAGTGCAGAAATTAAGTGATTAAATTAGGAGAAGGATGATTTCAATACAATTAGTTAGGATCTGGAAAATATAGACTGGGAGTAACTACTTGCAGGTAAGATTACTTTGGAAAGTGGAAGTATTTTAAAAGTAGTACAGTGAGAATTCAGGGCCAACGTGTTCCCCGAAGTGTGAAGGGCAAGGCAGCAAGCCCAAGGAGCCCTGGATGTCAAGGGATATCGAAAGTTTTGTAAAGTAAAGGAAGGAAGGGCATGTCAGGTACAGGATATTAAAAACTGGGGAGACCCTTCAAAAATACCAAGAGTGTAGGGTGTTGATTAAAAATGAAATTTGGAGGGCAAAGAGGGGCCATGAAATACGTTTGGTGGATGGGATCGAGAGTAAACCCCAAGCCTTTTCGTAAGTATATTGTCAGGGCTGCTCATGACTGGGTGGCACAAAATGGCTGACAGCTGCCCATGGCTACAGTAGTTTGAGCACGTGGGAAAATACTTAATATAGTCTCTGCAAGTCGAACAACAGCAGTCTGTATAATCAAGGTTGCTTAAATAAATTAGAATGTGCAGCTGCAATTGCTTGGATAGATAAGAACATTTCACACTAACTTATTGTTTCTCTTGAATTATTTCATCTATATATTACAGTATTAAGCTCATAGGCTAAGTGTGCCATCTACATGGCCTATGAAATGTCTCTTTGTTCCACTACTGGCCTGTTACCAGTGATGAGTAGACCACCTACCTGTACAATTTCTGTATAACACCACTGTCACCATATCTGGATATGTCCTGTCCAACGAGGAGGATAGACCCAGCAGAGGTAGCGACACAGTGGTATACAGTCAGGAGGGTGTTGCTACGGGAGTCCTCAACATTGGCTCTGCATCCCATGGAATCTCATGGCTTCAAGTTAAACATGGGCAAGGAAAACTCCTGCTGATTACCACATACTGTCCTCCCTCCGCTGATGATTCAGCTGCACTGAGGATGGCCTGGGCACAAAACATATTCTGGGTGGGGGACTGTAATGTCCACCTTCAAGGGTGGCTTGGCAGCCATACTGCTGATCGAGCTGGTCGGGTTTTAAAGGACATAGCTGCCAGACTGGGTCTGCAGCAGGTGCTGAAGGAACCAACAAGAGGGAAAAACATACTTGACCTCATCCTTACTAATCTTCCAGGTGCAGTTGCATCTGTCTATGACAGTATCAGTAAGAGTGACCATTGCACAGTCCTTGTGGAGACAACGTCCCACCTTCACATTGAGAACAACCTCCATCATGTTGTGTGGCACTAACACCGTGCTAAATGGGACAGACTTCGCACAGATCTAGCGACTCAAGGCTGGGCATCCACGAGGCACTGTGGGCCATCAACAAGAGCAAAATTGTACTCCAGCATAATCTGTAACCTCATAGCCTGGCATATCCTCCACTCAGCCACTACCATCAAGCCTAGTTCATTTGACAGTGCAGGAGGGCATGCCAGGAGCAGCACCAGGCATACCTGACGATAAGGTGTTAACCTGGTGAAGCTACCAAACAGGATTACTTGCATGCCAAACAGTATGAGCAGCAAGTGATAGACAGGGCTTAGTGGTCCCACAGCAAACGGATCAGATCTAAGCTCTGCAGTCCTGCCATATCCAGTCGTGAATTGTGGTGGACAATTAAACAACTCACTGGAGGAGGCAACTCCATAAATATCCCCATCTTTAATGATGGAAGAGCCCAGCGCATCAGGGCAAAAGACAAGGCTGAAGATTTCACAGGAATCTCCAGCCAAAAATGCCTAGTAGATGATCCATCTTGGCATCTCCAGCGGTACCCAGCATTACGGATACCAGTCTTCAGCCAATTTGATTCACTCCATGTGATATCAAGAAACAGTTAGAGACACTGGACACTGCACGGTCTACAGGTCCTGATAACATTCTGGCAATAGTACTGAAGACCTCGGCTCCAGAACTTGCTACTCCCCTAGCCAAACTGTTCCAGTACAGTTACAACACTGGTATCTACCCAACAATGTGGAAAATGGCCAAGGTATGTCCTGTACATAAAAAGCAGGACAATTCCAACCCAGCCAATTACCACGCTATCAGTCTACTCTCAATCTTCAGTAAAGTGATGGAAAGTGTCATCAACAGTGCTATCAAGCAACACCTGCTCAGTGACACCCAGTTTGGTTTCCACGAGAGCCACTCAGATCCTGACGTCACTACAGCCTTAGTTCAAGCATGGACAAAAGAGGTGGATTCCAGAGGTGTGGTGATAGTGACTGCTGTTGACATTAAGGCTGCATTCAACTGAGTGTGGCATTAAGGAGCCCTGGCAAAACTGGAATCAAAGGGTATCAGGGGTAACCTCTCCACTGGTTAGAGCCATACCTGACACATCGGAGGATAGTTGTGGTTGTGGGAGGTCAGCCATCTCAGCTTCAGGACATCTCTGCAGGAATTTCTCAGGGTCGTGTCCCAGGCCCAAACACCTTCCGCTGCTTCAACAATGACACACACCGCCTATCATAAGGTGGAGATTTTCGCTAATGATTGCACAATGTTTCGCACCATTCGTGACTCCTCAGATACTGAAACAGTCCATGTTCACATGCAACAAGATCTAGACAATATGCAGGCTCGGGCTGACAAGTGGCAAGTGACATTCACGCCACAGAAATGCCAAGCAATGACCATCATCAATAAGAAACAATCTATCCACGGGCCCTTGACATTCAATGGTGTTACCATCACTGAAACCCCACTGTCAACATCCTTGGGGTTATCATTGACCAGAAACTCAACTGGTCTCACCACATAAACGCAGTGGCTACAAGAGCAGGTCAGAAGCTAGGAATACTGTGGTGAGTAACTCACCTCCTGACTCCTCAAAGCCTGTCCACCATCTACAAGGCACAAGTCAGGAGTGTGATAGAATACCCCATATTGCCTGGATGAGTGCAGCCCCAACAAAACTCAAGAAGCTTGACACCATCCAGGACAAAGCAGCCCGCTTGATTAGCACAGCATCCACAAGCATTCACTTCCTCCATCACCGAACGCTCAATAGCAGCAATGTGTACTATCTACAAGATGCACTGCAGAAATTCACCAAAGATCCTCAGACAGCGCCTTCCATATCCACAAACACTGCCATCTAGAAGGACAAAGGCATCAGCTATATGGGAAAATCACCACCTTCAAGTTCCCCTCCAAGCCACTCATCATCCTGGCTTGGAAATATATCACCGTTTCTCCACTGTTGCTGGGTCAAGATCCTGGAATTCCCTCCCTAATGGCATTGTGGCTCAATAGGTGGACTGCAGCAATTCAAGAAGGCAGCTCACCACCATCTTGTCAAGGGCAACTAGGGATGGACAAGAAATGCTGGCCAGCCAGCAATGCCCACAACCCACAAAATGAATACATTTTTAAAAATCAGCCCTCCCTGTGGACTTCGGGAATGTTCTCCTGAATCCGACACCCTGCAGCCTTCAGACAAACCATCTCACTATTCCTGACAGAATGGCTGCTCCTGTGGCAACATCTCCCTTCCCAACCACACCCAGTAACTCCATCACAACAAGGGTGATCCCATTTTGTTCCACTTCATTTCAGAATGTCAATATTTAATCTGCTTTCACCCATTTTTTCTTCAGGCTGTGCATTCTAAAGCATAACAGCTCACTGTGCAAACAAGCAAAAATACATTTTGTGACCTCCCACTTCCCACTTTCTGCTCTTTTACCAACTACTTTAAACCTATGCCTCCTGGCTACTGACTGTCCTGCCAGGAGAAATTGTATTTTCTTTCCTTATTTGCTGAGTCAAAACTATTTTAATAAAGCAACAGGGAGGATATCAGTACATGGACAATAAGTGCTCTACAATATTACTCACAATGTTTTCCAGGTAGGTAACATACAAGCTTATCTCTAAATTAGTGTGTATAAGTGTGTGTCCTCCCTTGAGCTGCTTTTTCTAGGCTGCCAACTCATAGTGTAAATCTCAAGCAACCTGAAACACAACACAATGGACCTATGGAGCCTTACTGAGGTAGGAAGCTAGAGAGGTTAGAAGGGAAAAAAGGTTAATTGGACCAAATTCTATCATAGGGATCATGATGCGTGATTACTCATCCCTGCTCCCATTGAGACAGGAAGCACAAAATTTTCCTTGCTTACCTTTCAAGATGATTGAGGCACGCAGTCAGTATGTGATGGGTATGGCTAACATGATGATGTACCACCAACTTGCAATTCTTAAAGCCAGTCTGATCACCCGAAAGGTGAATTACATTTGCACTTCAGCAGCTGCCTGTCTTAATACGACCATCATAAGAGTACAACAGTAGCCTGTCAGCAGCCATACTGCAATTACTGGGATGACAATGGGTAGGGGATCCAGGCAGGCAGGCTCGCCTGATAACAGACATAAAGGCAAAGCACTGCAAGAATTATTCAGGTTTATGTGCATTGTTAGAAATGGTGCTGGATATCTTTGTTGTGGAGTTGTTTCCTGGTGGTGACTTTCAGTTCAAGATTTTGGTCCAAGAGGAGGCTGTATTGGTACGTGACAGATCATTAGAAAGGTGGGGAACGGCGGAGCAATGGGGTTGGTGGGATGGAATCTTGGGGAACCAGAGTTGAAATGCGTCTCAAAGGGTGTGAGGACCATAATGCCTTCTCCTCCACTGCTTGTGTCAGCCATGACTCAGTTGGTAACACTTTTCCATTGGAGTCAGAATACTGTGGGTTCAATTCCCACTCTAGGGCTTGAGGTGTAAAAGATCAACACTGATAGTTCAATTCAGTGCTGGGAAGTACTGAACTGTCAGAGATGACGTCTTTTACATGGGATGTTGATCCAAATCACCTCAAGTGTGGGCTTATTAGACCCCATCATAGTATTTAGAAGAAGATTAGAAAAGTTGCCCCTTGTGTCATCTCAGCTGATATCCCATAAACAGATTATCTGGTCATTATCATATTGTTGTTTCTGGGAACTTACTGTGTGCAAATGGACTGCCATGTTTTTTACATTACATCAGTAACTCCACTTCAAAAGTATTTCATTGTCAAATTTTGTACTTTGAGATAATTGGTAGGTGTGAAAAATATAGAATCATAGAATTCCTACAGTGTGAATGCAGACCATTCGGCCCATCGAGTCCACACTGACTCTCCAGAGTGCATCCCACCCAGATCCACCCACCTACCCTATCCCTGCATTTCCCATGGCTAATCCACCAAGCCTGCATATCCCTGGATTCCATGGGCAATTTTAGCATGGCCAAACCACCAAATCTGCACGTCTTTGGGTTGTCATTTTATAATTTGAGCTTGTTCGCTAATCCCTGCCAGAATTGAATATTACAGTAAGCATTGTTGAACAAGTTAGGGGTTCTGAACGAGTACCACCTTCAGGCGTGGAGTGTGTGGAGTTCGCACCTTCTTCCTGTGTCTGCATTGGTTTCCCCCTGGTGCTCTGGGACTCATCAGATGTAGAATTAGTTTTTGTTGCTGCAGACTCGATGAGCCAAAGGACTTCTTCCTGTACTATATGGTCCTATGATTCTATTCTGTGAAATACCATAAGGTACTAGTAGTGGTCATCTGAGACAATGCTATAGAGTTGAATATCTGCAGATGTAGCTAGGGAAAATAAAAACAAATGGGGAATTTTTGCTTCTGATTACTGCAGTGAATCATGCTGTGGGAAATGCCCTTGAGTACAAGTTGGGTGCAAGCATATTTAGGGTAGGTACTGGTGTCTGCCTTAAAAAAAATGCCTTTGGCACGCACAGTATTGCAACTCAACTTTGGTTGAGGATAAATGACAGTCTATTTCATTAGTATCTATGTTGGAAATATCTTAAAAAGGATGAGCTAATGTGATTCTATTTGTTGCATATCCAATGTCTAATTTTATCCTCGCTATCTGAGCCTAGATGTGAAGAATGATGACTTAGCGAAATTTTTCTAATGCAGCTGCAGTCAGTGTCTTCAGCAAGCCACAGGGAGAAGTATAGAATGGGAGAAAAAGGACACTAGGATCAGGATTGGGGTAGAATTTATAATTTTTGATTAGACCATCAGGGACTTCAATGAAACATCACTGTCCCAAATGACAGGAGGAATATTAAGGGTGAACTGAATGTGGTTGAGTCAAAGTCAATGATGTTAGCGCTCTTTGCCTCACAAAAGTAACTTGCTGTTACGCATATTGCAAACATTTTTAAAATTGTGTAAATAAAGTTAAGAAATTGAATGAAATTTGATTCATGTACTGATATTACTATCACTTGGGAGGTTTAACGTTAATTTTCCTCACCTTCATAAGTACTACTTTTCAGAACTTGGTTCCTGTAATTACAATATCAAGTTGACAGATAGGTACAATTAATATTTACAGTGCTTAGCAAGCTCAGCCTCCAAACTGCTCTGGATTATGGCTGATGTTGAAGATAAATTGCAAACCTAATCTTATACACATGCAACCGCTCCAAAATTCATTCCTATCTTATCTGCACAGATACCCTGCCAAAAGCAGACATTTACTGATGACTCCAAATACTTTGCATTTTAATAGTTATATGCTATCCTTGAAACTGAGACTCTCATGAATTATGATCTAATTACAACATTAACAGCAGACATTTTATTATTCATTCAGAGGATGTGGGGTATGCATGCTGTACCAGCATTTATTGCCCCATCCTTTGTTGTCATTGAGAAGGTTGAGGTGCACTATCTTCTTGAACTTCTACAGTCAATTTAACAAAGGTAGACTCACAGTGCTGTTAGGGAAAGAGTTGCAGGATTTTCATCCATTGATACCAAAGGAAAGATAATATATTTGTAAATGAGGAGGGTATGTGGCTTGGAGGGGAACATGTAACTAGTGGTCTTCCCATGTATTTGTTGTCCTTGTGCTCCCAGATGGAAGTGGTTGAATGTGTGGAAGGTGCAATTTACAGAACATTGGTGAATTTCTGCAGTGCATTTTGTGGATGGTACTCACTGCTGTCACTGAGCATCGGGGATGGAGGGAGTGAATCTTTGTGGAAGTGGTACCAATCAAGTAGGTGGGTTTGTCATCGATGCTGCCAAACTTCTTGGGCATTGTTCGATCTGCACTAATCCAGACAAGGGGTTCAATAGTTGGAGGTAGACTGACAAATAAGACCTCACTGGATACATGTTTGAGGAGGGTTCTGATTGGTGGAGATATTGGTTTCCCTTTTCCATGTTTGCTCTTTTGAATCTGCTTCTGGGTGTCCTCCTCTTTTTAAAAATTAATTCATGGAATACATTCACAGAGGACAGTTAAAATCCAATCATGTTGTTGTGCTTTGGAGTCAAATGTAGACCGGACCAAGTAAGGATGGCAAATTTCCTTCCCTAAACATACCTTTATTGTTAAAAAATTGTCAACAGTATTTACAATTAAGTTAGCCTAGCCCCTCCCTACTCCCACCACTTACAGATTTAAATTTTCACAGCTGCTATGATGGGATTTGAACCCAGAACATAAAGAGCCTGGTTTACTACTCTGCGTCTGCCTCCTACTAACTCGTCTTGCAACAGCTACAGTCTGTGTGCTACAATGCCCCAGTCTTCAGTTACTTGCAAGTTTACAATCAAGATTTATTTTCTCCTTCATTATTTTTGATTATTACTTTCATGCTCCTTCTTGCAAAACCTTGTATTTTCAACCTTACATATCTTTCAACTAACACCAGATCTGCCATGATCAAGTTGATGGAATATGTTCGAGGGGCAGAATGGCTAATATATGTTTCTCAATCACATAAAGTAATTGAAAGGGAAGGAGAGAGAAAGGGAGCCAGAGAGAGAGGCAATCACATTTAAATTAGATGTAGAAAGTTTGTGTTGAACAAATTATCAAATTGTCTTATCATGCTGCGGAAAGTTTGGGTAGGAATAAAATTTGAATTTTGTTCTTGTAAACAATTTAAAATGGACTTAAAATTTCAAATGGGGGTGATAGAGTGATTTAAAGCAATTCAAAAATACTGTCTAGGGATATATGCATTCCTCCAGAAATGATTTAGCTGTCTGTTCTCCTTGAAGGAATGTTATTACATACTAATTTATTAGGAATTCTCTCATGGCTTAGAAATGCTGAATGCAGATGCAATCAAAACGTAGAGCGGAATAAGCAGCCACTGAGACTTGATCTTGTGTTACAATCCTTGTGGAGACCTAAAACTTCTAAAATAAAGTTGGAAGTTACAGTTAATAGCTGAAAAGAATGAAATGACATGATTTCACATTTTAAGACTTTTATTACAACAAATCAACCAAACCAGTGAATAAAACTATTTTTGTTGGTAATTTACTCTTTAAAGTATTGAACAGTATTTCCCCTTTTGCAGTTAAAGAAATAAAAACTAACTTTACGGGTACACTTTATATTGCTCTTTAAATAGACCAATATTTTTGCAACAAAAACAGGAAAGTGCTGGAGAAACTCAGCAGTCCTGCTAGCATTCATGGAAAGAAAGCACAATTATTGTTTTGCGTGCAGTGACCCTTCTTCAAAATGTTCTAGCAATAATATTGAAGAAGAAGCTGCACCCTAGCCAAGTTGTACAAATATAGTTACAACACTGACACCGACTCAAAAATGTGAAAAATTGCCCACTTACATCCTATGCATAGAAAACAGGTCAAATCCAACAAGCCAATTCCCACCTAATACGTTTTTCCCTATTATCAGCAAATTGATGGAAGAGTTTGTTGACAGTGCTGCCAAACAACATTAGCAGAAGAATAATCTACTCTTTGATGTTCAGTGTAGGTTCTCCTAAGTCGACACAGCTCCTGACCTCAAAACAGCCTTGGACCAAATATGGACAAAAGAGATGAGCTCCAGAAGTGAAGAGAGTGACTGCTTTTGGCATCAAAGACCTGAGCAAAGTTAGATTCAATAAGAATCAAGGGGAAACTCTTCACTGGTTTGAGTCATAACTCATACAAAGGAAGTTGGTCATCATTGTTGGACGTCAGTTATCTCAGCCCCAGGATATCACTGTAGTAGTTCCTCAGAATAGTGTCCTTGACTTCTTCATCCTCAGCTGCTTCAGCAAAAACCTTCCCCAGGTCACAAGATCAGAAGATATTTGGAAATGCTTGCTGATGTTTGTAAAATAGTCAACACCATTCAGGATTCCATAACATTATTGTAATCTGTGCCGATATATAGCAAGACCTGGACAACATCTAGACTTGAGCTAATAAGTGTTGGATGCCTGCACTGCACTCTGAGGTTGCTGAATCTAGACAGACATTTTTTTCTCTGAGTCTGCTGCATCTCCATCCTATACTTATCTGACAGTAATTTTCTGTCACACTCAGTAAGTTCTACAACCTCTTTACAAGAATATAAATATATATGACATGAGTTACACCTCTTTAGTACAATGTTTCCATATTTCTTTGCTATGTGTCCTGATACATGTCTCTGCTGATGAATAGCAACATCATGTACATTGTCATCATTAACATTTTCATCTCTCTATATGTTGCAATCATAGTCAAAAATAGTGTATCAGATCCTGATTGGAAGATCAAGGCCAATTGGTGTTTAATCAAGCATTACAATAGGAAATTGGAAATCATATTTCTCAAATGTTCAATGAGAAATTACAAATGTGAGCTTACAGCTAAGAAAGAACTATTGAGGTGGTTTGTATGTTGAGAAGCTAGAACAATGCAAAGAACGTGAATTTTAATTGTTTTTAGGCTTTGAAATAATTTTTGCTCTGCCATGTTTAAAATATCTTTGCAATCCAAAGGCATAAATCTCCCTGAAAATAAACAGAACTAATGGAAACTTAGTTTGAACAGTTATTTTTATGCTGCTTCTATCTTGTGACAACAAAGTTGGAAATCCTAATTTTGGAGGAAACTCCTCAGGCAGTAATTTCCTTGAATTTGGTACTGTAACTTAAAAATCTCAAGCATTATGAAAAACATGAGGATAGATAAGTACCCTGGGCCAGATGGGATATACCCAAGGTTCCTACAGGAGGCGAGGGAAGAGAATGTTATGTCTTTGGCAATGATCTTTGCGTCCTCGCTGTCCACTGGAGTAGTACCAGATGATTGGAGGGTGGCAAATGTCATTCCCTTGTTCAAGAAAGAGAAAAGGGATAATCCTGGGAATTATAGGAAAGTCAGTCTTACTTCTGTGGTGAGCAAATTATTGGAAAGGACTCTGAGAGATAGTGTTTATGATTATTTGGAAAAGCATAGTTTGATTAGAAGCAGTCAGCATGGCTTTGTGAGGGACAGATCATGCCTCACAAGCCTTATTGAATTCTTTGAGGATGTGACAAAACACATTAATGAAGGCAGAGCAGTGGATGTGGTGTATATAGATTTTAGCAAGGCATTTGATAAGGTTCCACAGGGTAGAAAGGAAGGACGCATGGGATTCAGGGAAATTTGTCAGTCTGGATATAAAACTGGCTATCCAATAGAAGACAGAGGGTGGTAGTTGATGGAAAGTATTCAGCCTGGGGCTTGGCGACCAGTGGTGTTCCGCAGGGATCTGGGACCTCTGTTCTTTGTGATCTTTATAAACAACTTGGATGAGCAAGTGGAAGAGTGGGTTAGTAAGTTTGCCGATGAAACGAAGATTGGTGGAGTTGTGGATAGCATAGACGGCTGTTGTAGGTTGCAATGGGACGTTGACAGGATGCAAAGCTAAGCAAAGAAGTGGCAGATTGAATTCAACCCAGAAAAGTGTGAAGTGATTCATTTTGGAAGGTCGAATTTGAATGCAGAATACAGGGTTAATGGCAAGATTCTTGGCAGTGTAGAGGAACAGAGGCATCTTGGCGTCCACGTCCATGGACCCCTCAAAGTTGCTGCCTTACTTGATAGGGTTTTAAAGAAGGTGTCTGGTGTGTTGGCTTTCATTGGCAGGGGAATTGAGTTTTAAGAGCTGCAAGGTTATGCTGCAGGTCTATAAAACTTTGGTTAGACCATTCTTGGAATATTGTGTCCAGTTCTGGTCGTCTCATTGTAAGAAGGATGTGGAAGCTTTAGAGAGGGTGCAGAGGAGATCTACCAGGATGCTGCCTGGAGTAGAGGGCCGGTCTTACGAGGAAAGGTTGAGAGAGCCAAGGCTTTTTTCATTGAAACGAAAAAGGATGAGAGGTGACTTAATAGGGGTATACAAGATGCTGAGAGGCATAGATTGAGTGGATAGCCAGACACTTTCTCCTAGGGCGGAAATGACTATCACAAGGGGGCATAATTTTAAGGTGATTGGAGGAAGCTATAGGGGAGATGTCAGAGGTAGGTTCTTCACACACAGAGTGATGGGCGTGTAGAATGCGCTGCCGGCAGTGGTAGTGGAGTCAGATACTTTAGAGACTTTTAACCGACTCTTGGACAGGGACATGGATGATAGTAAAATGTATGGTGTGCTGGGTAGTTTGATCTTAGGACGATAATAGGTCAGCACAACATCTTGGGCCGAAGGGCCTGTCCTGTGCTGTACTGTTCGATGTTCTATGTCCTTATTAATTATCATGTAGACTGGTGACAGAGTTCAGTGATTACATATATGCATGTGTCGACGTTGTACACATACAGGTGTAGTGTCTCAAAACCAGCCCCCTCAGGATCGTATCTTCCAGATTTTGGAACCTGCCATTTGTCAAAGAAAATAAGTTTTAAAGACTAATTCAATTAACAGAAGATACGTAAAGTCAAGTCATTCAGTGTCCTTTAATTAAAGTTTGCAAAAAGAATAGATAGTAGCAAAAGAACAACATTTGAAATTAAAGCACATAAACGACAGGGCAAGTGAGACTGACTCACAGACTGCACTGGCAGTTCTAGCTGGGTCAAATGAGTTCAAATCAGTCCAAACCAGGTTTCGATGGGAACAAAGGATACATGGACCACTTGGAGCATCGGGAAGAAAACCCCCAATATGTGAAGCTGGTAACTAGACTGGAACATGACCGTTTCTATGCAGCATCCTCATCGAATTGCCCTGGTATGGTATTATGGTCATCTAACGACAACTACAATTTTTTAATTAATTATTTAATTGTATAGAAATTGAATAAAATAAACCTGTCTTTTAGGCAAAATGCCAGTGTCTGCTAGTAGGATCTGAAACATTATACCTGTATATTTGTAAGCAAAATGGGTAGGAGGATCAATCCATGGCTTACAAAAGAAATTAGAAATTGTATCTGATCCAAAGAAGAAGCATACAGATTGGCCAAGAAAAATAATTAATCTCAGGATTGGGAGCAGTTTAGAATTCAGCAAAGAAGGACCAAGGGATTGATTAAGAAAGCGAAAATACAGTATAAATGTAAACTTACGGGGAACATAAAGCCTGACACTAAGAGTTTCGATAGACACACGAAGAGAAAGAGATTGGTGAAGACAAATGTAGGTCCCCTACAGACAGAAATGGGAGAATGTATAATAGGAGACAAAGAAATGACTGAGCAATTGAATACATACTTTGGTTCTGTCTCCACAGCAGAGGACACAAATCAGATGCCAGAAATGTGGAACAATGCAAGATTTATTGAGAGGGAAGAATTGAGGGTGATCAAAATTAACAGAGAAATGTTGCTGGGAAAATTGGTGGGATTGAAGACTGACAAATCCCCATGGCTTGATAATCTACATTGCAAAGTTCTTAAGGGAGTGCTCTAGAAATAATGGGTGCATTTGTGGTCATCTTCCAGGATTCTATAGACTCTGGAACAAGGGCTGCAGATTGGAGGGTAGTTACTATCACTCCAATATTCAAAAATGAGGTAGAGAGAAAACAGGTAATTATAGACCAGTAAGCCAAACATCGGTAGTGGGGAACATTCTCAAATCCATTACCAAAGACCTTATACAGGAGCATTTAGAAAGCAATGGCAAATCAGACAGAGTCAGCATAGATTTATGAAGCGAAAATCATGCTTAACAAATCCGTCAGAATTCTATGAAGATGTAACTAGTACAGTTGACAAGGGAGAGCCAATTGATGTGGTGTATTTGGACTTTCAGAAAGCAGGATTGAGGAAGTCTATTGAGATAGGTAGAAAACAGGTTGGCAAAAGAGTAGGAATTAATGGGTCCTTTTCAAATTGGCATGCAGTGACTAGTAGGGTGCCATAGGGAATCAGTGCTGTGACCCCAGCTGTTCACAATATATATTAATGATATTGATGAGGGAACAAAATGTAACATCTCAAAGTTTGTAATTGAGACCAGATTGGGTGGGAGGGTGAACTGTGACGAGGACACGGAAATCCTTCAGCATGATCTGGACAGGTTGTGTGAGTGGGCAAATCAATGGCAGATGCAGTTTAATGTGGATAAAAATGAGGTTATTCACTTTGGAAGCAAAAACAAGAAGGCAGATTATTACCTGAATGGCTATAAATTGGGAGAGGGGAACGTGGAGCAGGACCTGGGAGTCCTTGTGTACCAGTCGCTGAAGGTGAGTATGCAGGTGCAGCAGGAGATAAAGAAGGAAAATGGCATGTTGGCCTTCATTGAGACAGGTTTTGAGTACAGGAGCAGAGATGTGTTGTTGCAGTTATACAGGGCTTTGGTGAGGCCACACCTAGAATATTGTATGCAGATTTGGTCTCATTTTCTGAAGATGAATGCTCTTGCTCTCGAGGAAGTGCAGCGAAGGTTTACCAGGCTGATTCCGGGGATGGCAGGTCTGACGTGTGAGGAGAGACTAACAAGATTTAGCACTTGGGGAAAATGGGATCTGAGGTTATGGGGAGAAAGCATGAATAGGCTATTGAGTTGGATGAACAGCCATGATCGTGAAGAATAGCGCAGTAGGCCATATGGCCTCATCCTGCTCCTATCTTCAATGTTTCTATGTAAGATCTCTACAGTTTCAGATCTTAACTTTCATTTTCTTGGGCAACAAGTTCTGCTATTGGAGGAAAGCTCCACCTGAGCTATTAGAACTTAAACAGGTATGGGAATGTGGAATCTTCTTCAGATGCACAACCAGTGAGATAGTCCACAACTTCAAGGTCTGCCCGTTTACCTCTCATGTCTATCTGGTACCATGGAAATATTGTTCTCTTTATCAAAACTGAACATCCCTTATCCCTTTGCTGTCAGATGTACATCATCATCAGAGTCCACTTTTTGTTTCCTGGTTTGTCCCATGACAATTAATAAAGCTTCAAAATACTTTAAACTTTTTTTGATTTGCACAACCAGCGCTTTTATTTTCATTTTATCAGCCTTTCCTTCGCACAATTGCAAACTTTTGCTTCTTACCTTTATTACTATCCTCCTTTTCCTATGTCCACACTTGCGTCACAAACATTTAAATTATTGCATCTTCTGGATCTGAAATGCCGAGCTAAAATTTTGACACAGAGGTTTTGCTTTGAGGTTGGAAAATTGCCTCAGGGATGGAGGGTAGTAATGTGGGTTGCAGACTAATTTTTGACACGCAAAATGTTAATCAGCATGGAGATGTGTTTGTGATCTGACAACGGGCAATGAACAGGCTTGGTAAGGTACAAGATACTTAACGCAGAGGAAATATCAGCAAGCTGCTGCCCTCTCAACTTCTTCTTAATAACTTGAGGTAAAATGTAGAACAAAAGAGCCGGGCCAGCACTGAGAAGGGAAAGGGATGGAATTTGTCCGCAGGGTGGTCTTGGACTGTGCCCTTGCGTGGACAGATAGGTAGGGTATACAGTGCTAGCACCCCAGCTTGGCAGTGGATGCCCACCTCCAGGCAGCTGGTCAGTCTCCTGCCCTCTCAGGAAACTGGAGACCGATTGAATCCTTGGTGAGCTGCACATGGCACATTGGCCAACACTGGCATTTTCAAAGACCTTCACATCCCTTCAGAAAATGTAGCCCGTTTCATCTGTTTCTCTCTCAACATTTGATCTACTAAGTGCCTTCCAGAATTTTCTACTTTAAAGGCCGATATGCAGTTGAATGGCAAACTTTTGTTATTGTAGTGGTTGTGGGCTCAGTCAATTGGACCTCATAGAATATGATTTCCCTGATTGGGCTGTTAATCTGGTCCAATCAGGGAATTCCCTGACTGACAGATATAAACAGGAGTGTCAGCTATTTTGTTTACTCTGAGAGCTGGCTCTGAAGAGGCTGGATCAGTGGAAAGGATGCTCCAAGTGTAAATGCAGGGTGACTTGGAGACAGGATGCTGGCCTCTGAGGAGTTATTTCAGTACTCATACAGAGTGGTGACTCTTTCTAAATAGTGTTTCAAATATTTATTTCTGTGGAAAAAAGGCAGTTTTAGTATTTATCATTAATTTACTGTGAATTGCCTCTTGAAGACTTGCTGGATGTTTTTGAAACAAATTTGTGTGTCTTAAATAATTGTGTATTTGATGAATTGGATTTGTTAAATTCTTAACCATCAAGAAAATGCAAATATCTTTTATTAATCTTTAATTCTATTGGCTGACTTTTGTACCAGGAAATTTGTTTGGCAGAGTTGGTTGATGGGTCAGTGTACTGTATTTTAAAATGGCTGCAGAGGTCACCTGATCTACAAAAGAAGCCAATAGAATTAAAGATAATTTGTATCCTTTTAAAACCTCTGGTTTGCAGTGGATTTGCCTGAGTAGTTCTTCTGCAGTCTTTCAAACTTCCAGTTGTTTAAACCATCTGGAAAAGTCTAACATATTCAGCAAGAAATTTCTTTCTGGCAGTTCCTGAAGAAGACAAAGGAAGTATGTTGAGACTCAATATGAAAATACTGAAGAATTTCCTTCTATCTCCAGCTTGTATTTTGATGGCCTTGTCAATGGGATATTAGGGTTCTATTGTTAATATGGATTGCCCAGTTTGTGTCAACTGTGAACTGTCCCTTGATCAAAAGCCCCTCTTGTGAAAACCAATTCAGCTTTCCTGATGCAGAAGGGCAACATCAGAGTGCTTGCAGGATGAGTAGAAATAGAATAGAATAGCCCCATGCTTGTTATCTCGGATTCTCCAGCATCTGCAGTACCTTTTATCTCTGATAGAATAGCAGTCTACAGGTTTTTCAGACTTGGAGCTGACCTTGCTTCCAAGTCAGAAAACATCACATGTAATGTTTAAAAGAATTAAAAATAACTTAAACTGGCAAAGCAACACTATGGAAAACCATTAACTGTAGTTTAGAAGAGATTGTTCTTCTGGAGATAATCAAGGTACATCAACTGCAACATCTTCCAGACCAAAAAGAAACTTTGGGACATGTGAGATAACAAGGTGTGGAGCTGGATGAATGCAGCAGCATAGGAGCAGGAAATCCTGTTGGCTTTTTCTCTTGTGAATTTTAACTTTAGTTTTCCTTCACTCCTACAATGTACAACTTGTTTTGTGTTTCATGATAGTGTGAGATTTTAATAAAGACAGAGGGGATAATAAGGGTCAAATTTGTTAAAGGTAAAATGTGTGCAAATCTTCAATATGCCAACAGAAAAAGCTGACAATACAGTATACACAGACTTGTAAACTGTATGAATGAAGGTAAACATTCATCCTTTACAGGATGAGAAGGCCAATTTAATAACTGGGAATGAGGAAATAGCCAAGACTTTAAGCAGTTATTTTGAGTTGGTCTTCACAGTGGAAGACACAAATAACATGCTGAAAACTAATGGCAATAAGGTTATAGCATGTGAGGACCACACAACTATCATTATCACTAAGGAGGCAGTGCTGGGCAACCTAATGGGGCTAAAGGTAGACAAGTCTCCTGGCTCTGATGAAATGCATCCCAGGGTACTGAAAGAGGTGATGGGGGAAATAGCAAATGCACTAGTAATTATTTACCAAAATTCACTGGACTCTGGGGTGGTTCCCGCAGGTTGGAAAACAGCCAATGTGACGCCACTGTTTTTAAAAAAAGGAACTAGACAGAAATCAGCTAACTTTAGGCCAGTTAGCTTAACTTTGGTAGTGGTGAAAATGCTTGAATTGTTCATTAAGAAATAACAAGACATCTGGATATAAATTGTCCCATTGGGAGCACCCAGCATAGGTTCATGAAGGGTAGGTCATGTTTAACTAATTTGGTGGAGTTCTTTGAGGACATTACTTGCATGGTGGGCAATGGGGAACCGGTGGCTGTGGTGTATCTGGATTTCCAGAAGGCATTTGACAAGGTGCCACACCAAAGGCTGCGACATAAGATAAAGTTGCACTGTATTACAGGTAATATATTGGCATGGATAGAGGATTGGTTGACCAGTAGGAAGCAAAGAGTAGGGGTAAATGGGTGTATTTCTTGTTGGCGGTCGGTGGCTAGTGGTGTGCCTCAGGGATCAGTGTTGGGACCTCAATTGTTTACAATCTACATGAATGATTTGGAGTTGGGGACTAAGTGTGGTGTGTCAAAACTTGCAGATGACACCAAGGTGAGTAGTGGAGCAAAGTGTGCAGAAGACACAAAGTCTGTAGATAGTCTAAGTAAACGGGCAAAGGTCTGGCAGATGGCGTACAATGCTGATAAGTGTGAGGTCATCCATTTTGATAGGAATAACAGCAAAATGGACTATGTTTTAAATGGTAAAAAATTGCAGCACGCTGCTGTGCAGAGGGACTTGGGTGTCCTTGTGCATGAATCACTAAAAGTAGGATTGCAGGTGCAGCAGGTAATTAAAAAGGCAAATGGAATTTTGTCTGCCATTGCTCAAGGGATGGGGTTTAAAAACAGGGAGGCTATGCTGCAGCTGTATAGGGTCCTGGTGAGGCCTCACCTGGAGTACTGTGTGCAGTTTTGGTCTCCTTACTTGAGAAGAGATATACTAGCCCTGGAGGGGGTGCAGAGGAGATTCACTCGGTTGATTCTAGAGTTGAGGGTTGGATTGTGAGGAGAGACTGAGTAGATTGGAATTCAGAAGAATGAGGGGAGATCTGATAGAAACATATAAGATCATGAAGGGAATAGATAGTGGAGGCAGGGAGGTTGTTTCTGCTAACAGGTGAAACTAGGACTGGAGGGCATTGCCTCAAAATGAAGGGAAGCAGATGTAGGCCTGAGGTCAGGAAGAACTTCTTCACCCAAAGGGTTGTGTAGCAGTTGAAGCTACCTCGCTGAATGTTTTTAAAGCAAGGCTAGATAAATTTTTGATCATTAAAGGAATTAAGGGTTATGGTGAGTGGGCGGGTAAGTGGAGCTGAGTCTCAAAGATCAGCCATGATCTTATTAAATGGCAGGGCAGGCTCGAGGGGCCAGGTGGCCTACTCCTGCTCCTAGTTCTTATGGTCTTAAAACAAACTCCTTTTCATGTTTACTCAAGCAATCAAGTTGATGTACTACTTCATAGCATTAGCCATTGTGAAGTGCATACAGAAATTTTAAAAGTGCCTTTTTTAAAAATTCAATTGTTATACATCTCAAGTGTGCAAAAGCAATGTACTCACTACAGTGCCCCACCACCCAGACCTTAGTAATGTGGCGATGAGCATTTGAGGAAGTGATGATAAAATGTCAAAATAAATAGAAAATAGTCAATAAACTCCAATGAGAAATTCAACAGAAATGTCTTTACTCAGAGGAGACAAAATATAAGAACACGGGGGGGGGGGGGGGAAAAAAAACCTAGCTGGTGGGAAGAAATGTTCCACATGTTTTATTTTGATTCATTCAAAGGGACAATGTATAGGCATGACCCTTCTTCCTGCAGATGACAGATCCCTACCTATAAATGTATCGCCAATAAAGCAGCACGTGCACTTTTAATTTCATTCACAGACGTGGATATCACTGTCTCGATCAGTATTTGTCGCCCCTTCCTAATTGCCCAGAGGACAATTGAGAGTTAAGCACATTACTGTGGGGCTAGTGTTACATATAGACCAGATTGGGTAAGGACAGCAGTTTCCTTCTCAAAGATGAACGAGTTGGAATTTTCTTAACAATTGTTTTTATACTCATCATTAGACTTCTAATTTCAGATTTTGTTTTTAAATTACATGCTCCTACTTGCCATATAAGATTTGAATGGAGGTTCCCAGAGCATTACCTGGGTCTTTGGACTAACAGGCCAGCAATAATACTATTGGGCCATCGCCTTTCCACTCCTTAAGCAGTTGTTGCATGCTGTTACTTATGATATCCTTTCATGCCTTCTGAGTTCAAAAGCATATCTCTTATTCCAGTAATACGCAAGTATTTTACAAGCAAGAAACTAAATATAGAACTGGTTACCACAGGGAGTAGGTGAGGTAAATGGTAGATGTATTTAAGCAGAAACTGGCTAAATATGCAAGGGAACAAGGGATGGAAAATGTGCCGATCAGACTATATTATGTAAGTCAGAGTTGGTTCACGTGGAGCTGAAATACCAGTACAGAGCAATTGGACTGAATGGTCTGTTTCCTTTCTATAATACTACAGGAAACAGAAGGGCAGGGACAAAGCTTTCAGATATGACACAAGTCCAGTTGCGGCTAATAATATGACTTATGCAGCCCAAACAGTTACCTATATCAAAGCACTTGCAAAGCTTATGGCAGACAAGGGAACATTGTCTTTCATCCTGCCTATTGAACTGCCGTCAGTCAGCACTGCTGTGAGCAGCTGTCAATTTCTGTACCATTACCTTTGACCTGTATGGGAGTAAAGAGCAGAGAAAACTTCATGAATTTGATCACTAGATTGACCAGAACAATTCTATTCTCTACATGAGATTTTTAAAATGTCTGTGCGATTGAGACCCCATTTGAAAGGAGAATTTCTGATCAGAGTGACAGAAGGACAGAGGTAAATAGTTGGTTACTTTTAAGAAGGCTGAGGGAGAACAGTGAAACACAGGACATGTACTGGCAAATGTAACCATCCAATAACAATATAAATTTAGAGAGATCCATGTGGGTGACTGTTGTCAGACAATGAATCATGTTTGACCAATGTGTTATTCTAATAAATAAATAGCTACTCATGGAGGATTTTCTTTCACAAATACAGTGCTTATAATGTATGGGAAAGATTCAAAACAATGTAGATCAATAGTTGTCGAGCACCAGCGGACAACTTATTTCATAGGTAGTAAAAGGACAATTCAGTTTGTGAAAATGATGGATACGGTATTTCTAAGCAAGCAAAATGAATAGGTTATCAAAAAATTGAAGGTAAAGGAGCTCATTTCAAATTTTTTTTTTACATTTGTTCATGGGACGTTGGCTTAAACGCCTCACCAGCATTTATTACTGACCCCCTAACTGCCCTGGAGGAGTTAGTGTGGAGCTGTTTTCTCAAATCTTTACAGTTCACATGGTGTAGGTACAGCAACAGAGCTTTTAGGTGTGGAATTCCAAAATTTTGATCCAGCGACAATGACCAATGATAATGTAATTCCAAGTTCTGGTGGTGAGCGGCTTGGATGGGAATGTGCAGTCGGTGGTTCTCTTAAACATCTGTTGCCCTTGTCCTTCCAGGTGTTAGAGGTTGTAAGTTTAAAATGTGCTGTTTGAGGAGCTTTGGTGAGTTGCACTGCTTCATCGAGATGGTAAATATTCCTGCCACGGCATTTATGTAGTGAAGGATCTGAATATTGAAAGTAGTGGATAGGGTGCCACTCAAGCGGGCTACATTGTCCTAGATAGTTTCCAGCTTCTTGTGTTGCTGGAGCTGCACTAGTAGGAAGCATTCCATCATATTTCTAGTAATTGATAAACAAGGGAGGCAGAAAGTTGTGAATTGCTTGTTGCATAATTCTGACCTTCTGTTATATTCCCTGTATTAAATGATTACTCCAGTTTCTGGTCAATGGTAACCCACAGGATGCTGATTATGAGGAATTCAGTGATGGTAATGGCATTAAATGTCAAGGAATGATGATTAGATTCTCTCTCCATAGGATATATGGCCATGGCCTGGTCAGCAGCTAACAATGGGTTGTGATTACACCCTACCTATTGGTAGCCACTAACGGTGTCCATTATCAGCTATTCACCCCTCTAGCCAGATTGTTATCCATTGTCTTGTCTATACAGCTGTTTCGCTCGCTCTCGCTCTCGCTCTCTCTCTATATCCATCCATCCATCCATCCATCATTTACTCCCTACCCCATCCCCCACCCTATCTTCTGCTTAAAAACACAACAGTTTCCTAGCTTTCATCAGTTCTCAGGAAGGTCACCCAACCCGAATCTTTACCTCCGACCTCTTGTCACAGATGCTGCTAGACCTGCTGAGTTTTTCCAGCAACTTCTGCTTTTGCTCCCCATTTCTCCCCCCAACTCTTTAGATGCTGTCCCTTGATGGCTGATTGCTCCTTTACCTTCCCCCATTCGTTTCTTGTCCTCTCCAGGCCCCAAATCCCAAGTCAACATCTTTTCTTTGATTTTTGTGATGAGTGATTATCTCACACAATCTCACTCTTTCTCACAATGAGAGGAAGAGTGATAATGTGAGATGGATGTGGAAGGGAGAGAAAGAAGATCCCTGAGATTGAGTGGGCCAGAGGCACACTCCCACAGACACAGATGGAGATGTTTGTATATGGAGACTGACACAAACTGTCACACCTCCTCAAAACATATTCACACTCTGGCCCAGGAAAGACAAAAACTGAGGTTGAATGGCAATTTGCTTCCAACCCCCACATTACTAGGAATTCCAGAGTGCATAGTCCAAGCTGGCCTATCAGGCAAATGTATGCTAAACACATCTACTTTTTATTGGCCCCAGTCTCTTTCCTTTCCCTGATGACCTTGAAACCTCTGTTTCTTGGGAAAAAAAAAGTCTTCAAATGTCCAGAAAAAGAGAAAACAGTGGAGAAATTCAATGGGGCTGGTAGCATCTGTGGAGAGCAAAACCGAGTTGAACTTGATAGGTTAACTCCACTTTTCTCATCACTGCCTATGCTAACTATTTATCTACATTCCCTTTTGTCAAAATCCACAAAAAAGCAAATCTTGAGAAGCAGTGACACATTCTCGTCAACATCTTTCAGCAGTTAGCATAATGTCAGTGCTAAAACCCCTGGTGTTTTCTTCTACCATCAAGCCAAAAAAAAGTGCTCTGCCCATCACACAGATGAATAATCTGGTGAGACCACTTCTGGAGTTTTGAGTAGATTTGGTATAATTTCATTGGAGTCAGTTCAGAGAAAGTTCATTAGGATGATCCCTTGAATGGAATGACTGCTTTATGAACAAAGACTAAACAGTTTGGGACTCTACTCACTAGAGTTTAGAAAAATGAGAGGTGATCTCACTGAAAATTCAGGATCCTTAAAGGGGTTGATAGGGTAAACACTAAGAGGATGTTTCTCCTCACGTGAGAGCCTAGGACCAGAGGGAATGGCCTCAGATAAAGAGGTGCCCAATTTAAGACTGAGCTGAGGAAGAATTTCTTTTCTCAGAGCATTACGAATCTTTGGAACTTCTTGCCACAGAACTGGGAGGCAGAGTCCTTGGTATACTAAGGCTGAGATGGATAGATTCTTGTTTAGGCGGGGGACCGAGGGTTAAGGGGGAAAAACAAAGGAATGTGGTTGTGATGAGTGTCAATTCAGCCAGGATCCTACTGAGTGGTGGAGCAGAATCAAGGGGCCAAACTGCCTACTCTAGTTCCTATTTCTTATGACCGTATAAATTTCAGTGCCAGTATGATGCCATGTACATAGGCTGTATGCTGCAAAGACTGGTGGGTCATATCAAACAGCAAGCAAAGTACTGACTACCCAAACAGCCCACTCTTGCAAAAATCACCACACAGCTTCTAGCACTTGGTATAATTTTGCAATTGGACAATATTTGCTAGATAATCCTGAGTGCAAAGAGTTATGTTAACAACCAATTTTGTATTGTCAATCGAGTTTACATCAGTGTGGCTCACTTGCATGTACTTGAAGCTGGCTATATTAAAATACAAGGCCTTTTTTTATAGAGGGAAAGAACATGGACACAAACTGCACCTGCTTCAACTCAGCAAAATAGACGACAGCAATTCATGGGTTCATTTATTAGATCAATGCCCTGAACAATCCGACTCAACCTGCCCGAGTTAAAATTTAACCAAAGTCTGATAGTTAACTGTCAATTATTATTCAGTGGGGCATTTTCCATGGCAACGGTTCTACCAATCAGTATTCAATTGCAAACCAATCACTATTCACTTGTCAGGCAGAATAAGTGTTTCGTTTACTCATGGGTTGCCTTGATGGATGCGAAATGAAATGATTCAAGATAATGTTTTTCAGCAATTCAGCAAACCTCATTCCCTCAACACCAGGAGCAACTTAATTCTATTGGGCAGTCTAGATTTGTGAAGGTTTAATTTTATTTTTAATAAAACTTTCCTCCGTGAAACAAAGTAGGGATCACATAGACTGGACTCCTTCCCAATTAAAAAAAAAAGGGTTTAATTATGTTTTGGTAGTCAGTTAAGTGGGTGTAATCATATTTTCTAAATGCATCGCTTGAAGAGACTTGATGTAATGCATTTCAGACTTTGCCACAGTTTGCTCTGCAGATGCTATCAATGCACACACGTGAACAAGTTCTACAAATGTATAAGATTGTTACCAATTTTTCAATAAAAAGGTCCAGGAATTTTTTGTCGTAGTCAATCCTGGTTGCTACCCTAAGTAAGAACAGACAGGAGAAAAAAAAACACACCTATTTATCCCTTTCAATATATGATAACTATCTTTCTTTCGGTGCTTTAACAGCAACTCAAATCAATACATCTCATTAATTTCACTTTCGGATTAAATAATGCTGAACTTTCAGGGGTTTCATTAAGACAGAATCATTTACAGCTACTTCCAGAGGTCATAACCATTTCCTGTAGCCAACCTCTTTGCGCACTCTTCACCTTTGAGAGAATAAACTTTGCTCCAGGATGCCCCAGGCTGAGACATTTGATGATATTTGTAGTACGAATGGACCTCCTTGCATCAACTCCTTTCCAACAAATCCTGCTCCATAAGTGCTTCTTTAAAAAAACACTATCCTCAGAGGCCCCGCATAAACATAGGATCAGCAATCATGAAAACCATGGTCACCTGTTGAACTAGAACAACGAAAATCCTGAGGCCCTCAAAACATAAAATTACTTGCAGAAAAGACCCCAGGCTTCCAGTTGCCTGTCACTTCAACACACTACCTTGTTCCCTGGCCAACATCTCGCTCTCAGGCTTGCGGCGGTATTTCAGTGAAGTTGCCCGTAAGTCAGAAGACCAGCACTTCATTTTCCACCTGGGAACCCTGCAGCTTCTGGATTTGATTTTTTTTGTTAATTCATTCACGGGATGAGGGCATCACTGGCTAGGCTAGCATTTATTGCCCATCCATAATTGCCCAGAGGGCAGTTATGAGTCAACCACATTGCTGTGGGTCTGAAGTCACAAGTAGGCCAGCCCAGGTAAGGATGGCAGCTTCCTTCCCTAAAGGACATTAGTGAACCAGATGGGTTTTTCTGACAGCTGGCAATGGATCCATGGTCGTCATTAGACTCTTAATTCCAGATACTTATTGAATTCAAATTCCACCAGCTGCCGTGGCAAGATTCAAACCCAGGGGCCCAGAACATTATCTGGGTCTCTGGATTAACAGTCCAGCGAAAATACCACTAGGCCATTGCTTCCCCATAAAGTTCAACAATTTTAGGGCTTAAGACACCTTCCCCCATGTCCTTACTTTAACCCCCACACACCAAGCCTTGTTATCAGATGGTTAGCTACTCATCGTTAACAACTAATAATCCTTATTAGTAGCTATGCATTCTCCTAGACTAAGTTTTATCTGCTCCTTTGTCTGTCTGACTATTTTTGTCTGTCTTTGGAATCTGTCTCCATTTATTGTTTACTCCTTACCCCATTCCCCCACCCTATCTTTTGCATAATAAAACACTTTTTCCCAGCTACCATCAGTTCTAAGGAAAGGTCACTGGACCCAAAAATGTTAACTCTGGTTTCTCTCCACAGATGCTGCCAGATTTACCAACCTTTTCCAGTAATTTCTATTTTTGTTTCTGATTTCCAACATCCCCTGTTCTGTTGGTTTTTGTAAAATTATCAACTCCTGATTTTCTTCCGTCACCATGGGAAAATATTCACTCCAATTAAGAAACTAAAATATTATTAATGAATGACATACTTTTCTATTCATCAATGCACGAGTCAAAATTGAGTGAATATTCAAGTAGAGTTAATTTTACACAAGAGAAAGTAAAATCAGATGTCAGTGCCAGGAATTAGCGTCTGAAGTCAAGTGCATAGCCAGGCAATGTCTATTACTTCCCATAACATTTCAGTAAAATTGATGAAACTTTGCAAAACGATAAAGTCCATCCCCGCCTCTTCGAATTGTCTGCCTCCTCTCCACCTATCCTCTCCTCTATCCATCCTCTATCCGCCTCCCCCTCTCTCCCTATTTATTTCAGAACCCTCTTCCCCTCCCCCATTTCTGATGAAGGGTTTAGGCCCGAAACGTCAAGTTTTCCTGCTCCTATGATGCTGCTTGACCTGCTGTGTTCATCCAGCCCCATGCTTGTTATCTCTGAATTTTACACTGTTTTGTCTTTCTGCCTTTAACAGTGAAGCCTGGGCAAAGATTTTAACACAGCTAAATAATGCGAAATATATTTCACAGTCTTCAGTCTTCTTGCTCATTCATCTCATTTTAAAAGCAAGATAACAAGGTGTGGAGCTGGATGAACACAGCAGGCCAAGCAGCATCATAGGAGCAGGAAAGCTTGACGTTTCGGGCCTAGACCCTTCATCAGAAATGGGGGAAGGGAAGAGGGTTCTGAAATAAATAGGGAGAGAGGGGGAGGTGGAAAGAAGATGGATAGAGGAGAGGATAGGTGGAGAGGAGGCAGACAAGTCGAAGAGGCGTGGATGGAGCCAGTAAAGGTGAGTGTAAGTGGGGAGATAAGTCAGTCCAGGGAGGACGGACAGGTCAAGGGGGCAGGATGAGGTTAGTAGATAGGAGATGGGGGTGGGGCTTGAGGTGGGAGGAGGGGATAGGTGAGAGGAAGGACAGGTTAGGGTGGTTGGAGATGAGCTGGGCTGGTTTTGGGATGCGGTTGGGGGAGGGGAGATTTTGAAGCTTGTGAAATCCACATTGATACCATTGGGCTTCAGGGTTCCCAGGCTGAATATGATTTGTTGTTCCTGCAGCCTTCGGGTGGCATCATTGTGGCATTGCAGGAGGCCCAGGATGGACATGTCATCTGGGGAATGGAAGGGGGAGTTGAAATGGTTCGCGACTGGGAGGTGCAGTTGTTTGTTGCGAACTGAGCGCAGGTGTTCTGCAAAATGGTCCCCAAGCCTCCGCTTGGTTTCCCCGATGTAGAGGAGGCCACAACGGGTACAGCAGATGCAGTATACCACATTGGCAGATGTGCAGGTGAACATCTGCTTGATGTGGAAAGTCTTCTTGGGGCCTGGGATGGGGGGAGGGAGGAGGTGTGGGGGCAGGTGTAGCACTTCCTGCGGTTGCAGGGAAAAGTGCCGGGTGTGGTGGGGCTGGAGGGGAGTGTGGAGCGGACAAGGGAGTCACGGAGGGAGTGGTCCCCCCAGAAGGCAGATAAGGGTGGGGAGGGAAAAATGTCTTTGGTGGTGGGGTCTGATTGCAAGTTTGAGCTACAAAAAAAGAACAAAAAGAAATTACTTAAATAAAAGGGTTCATCTTCTGTTCAACTCTGGTTTCTCTCCACAGATGCTGCCAGACCCACCGAGCTTTTCCAGTAATTTCTATTTTTCTGTTCGCGATTAAATAAAACCCCTGTCACAATATGAAACAGGTTGCAACCATAAGCACGGAAACATTGAACAACAGTAATACCACTAATATATCTTTATATAAAGACCTTAATGCAACAAAATGTTCCAAAGGAACATTAAAAAATATTGCCGGATACTCATCCACCTCAGCAGATTTTAGTTCAGACGAGCAACTATTTATTCAAAAATCTAGGATTTAAGAAATGTCTTAAAAGAAGAAAAGGTACAACAGAGTCCAAGAAACATAGGGTATTCCAAATCTTAGAATTTAGGCAAACAATTCAGCCACTGATATGCCTCTTAGCTTCAGCAGGGTGTGTTTTACCTGATGCAGCAATACGTACATTATCTCCCATAACATAAGACATCATGATATTGAAGAATCCAATGGACATTTATTACAGCGATGATAAAATACCGATAATGCATTTCTTAGACGCGTAGTATCTGGACTAATATCTAGCTAATAAGTTATAACACAGTAGTATGGTTTCAGCAATATGTCATGTTTCAAGCAATCTCTAGGATACGATAGAGTATTTGAGTTTGATCTATTGTCACATGTACTGAGATACAGTGGAAAGTGTTGTTTTGCATGCTATACAGACAGATTGGATCGTATAAAGTGCACCAGAGTAGCAGAACAGAGTGCAGATTACAACCGCAGAGAGAGAGAGAGAGAGATCAGAATTAAGATTTGAGAAGTCCATTCAAAAGCATGATGACAGCAGGGAAGAAGCTGTTCTTGAATCTGTTTGTATGTATTCAGCCGTGTCTTCTGCCTGATGGAAGAGGGTGGAATAGAAGATAATCAGAGTGGGAGGGGTCTTGATATATTTTGGTTGCTTTCCAAAGCCAGTGGGAAGTATAGATTAAGTCAATGGATGGAGGCTGGTTCGTGTGATGGACTGGGCTGTGTTCAAGGCTCTGTAGTTTTTTGTAGCCCTCAGAAGAGCAGTTGCCATACCATGCTGTGATTCATCCAGGTAGGATGTTTTCTATGGTGCATCTATAAAAATGGGTAAGAGCCCTCGTGGGCTTCACTAATTTCCTGAGCCTACTGAGGAAGTAGAGTTGTTGTTGTGCTTTCTTGACTGTTGTGTCGATGTGGGTTGGCCCAGGACAGATCGTTGGTGATTATCACTCCCTGGAACTTGACGCTCTTGACCATCTCCTCCTCAGCACCATTGATGCAGTTAGGGACATGCCCTCCACTCCCCTTCCTGAAGTCAATGATTGGCTCCTCCATTTTGCTGACATTGATGGACAGACCGTTGTCTTTGCATAATGCCACTAAGCACGAATCTCTTTCTTACATTCTGCCTTGTCATTGTTTGAGATCCAAACTACAACAGTGGTGTTGTCAGCAAAGTTCGAAGTGGAGTTTGGGCAGAAATTGGCCACACAATTGTGAGTGTATAAGGAGTACAGTAGGGGATTGGGTCCACAGCCTTGCAGGGCACCAGTGTTGAGGGTTATCATGGAGGAGGTGTTGTCGCCTATTCTTACAGATTGCAGCCCATGGGGCAGGAAATTGAGGATCCAGTTACAGAAGGGGGTGCTGAGGCCTAGGTCTAAGAGATTAGAGATGTGTTTGTTTGGAATTATGGTGTTCAGGGTGGAGCTGTAGTCAATAAGTAGGAGCCTGGCAAAGATATTCTTTTGTCCAGATGTTCCAGGGTTGAGAGTAGGATCAGGGAGAAGGCATCTGCCATAGACCTTTTGTGATGATAGGGGAATTGCAAAGGATCAAGGCAATTGGTAGGCTGGAGTAGATGTGAGCTATAATTAACCTCTCGAAGGCAGTAGTCATTGAGGCACACTTCATGATTTTTCTTTGGCACCGGGATGATGGTGGTCTTCTTGAAGCGAGTGGACACTTCAGATCATACCAAGTAGATGTTAAAGATGTCAACGAAAACTCCTGCCAGCTGGTCTGCACAGTATCTGAGCGCACGGCTGAGGACTCCATCCGGGCCAGTCACTTTCCGTGGATTCGCTCTCAAGGAGGCCGATCTAATATCTGAGGCGGTGACCATCGTGTACGGGTGCATCTGAGGCTGTTGGGATAGGTGACATCATTTCACTGACCCTCTGTTCAAAGTGAGCGTACAATGTATAGAGCTCATCAGGTAGGGATGTACTGTTGCCTGTGATTTTGTTCGACTTTGTTTTGTAGCCATTACGTTGTGTAGCCCTTGCCACAAATGATGGATGTCAGTGTGCTTAGTCTGGGTCTCAAGCTTTGTTGGGTACTGCCTCTTGGCATCCCTGTCGGCCTTACGATGCTTGTACATGGATTTCCTGTACAGGTCACGGTTGCCCAACTTGTATGTCTTAGGCCTGGACACCAGTAGGGAGTGGATCCCCCCGTTCATCCATGGTTTCCAGTTGGGGAACATTGGATTAACCTCTTCAGCATGCAGTCTTCCACATACTTACTAATTAAGTGTGTGACTGTGGTGGCATACCTATTTACATTGTCCACTGAGGGTTCTTGAATGTGGACCAGTACACTGACTCTAAACAGTCCTGTAGAAGTCCTTCCATAGCCTCAGACCAACATGTCATTACGTTCTGTACTGGGTCCTTACATTTCAATTTCAAATTTAAACTGGGAGGAAGAACACAAGGTTGTGACCTGATTTTCCAAAATACAGATGAGAGATGGAGCAGTGGACATCTTTGTTAACTGTATAGCAATGGTCAAGGATATTTGGACCTCTAGTGGAACAGAAAACCTGTTGATGGCATTTTGGTAGCTCATTCTTGAGGTTAGCTGAAATCACCGGCTGTGATGAATAAGGCCTTGGAGTATTCTGTATCAAGACTGTAGTGTTGTATACTTTGTCAAGTACACTCTTCATTTCCGCATTGGGTGGAATGAAACTCAGTGGTTAGCACTGCTGCCTCACTGCACCAGGAACCCGGGTTGAATTCCACCCCCGGGAGACTGTGTGGAGTTTGCACATTCTCGGCGTGTCTGCGTGCTTTTCCTCCGGGTTACCAGTTTCGTCCCATAGTCCAAAGATGTGTAGGTTAGGTGGATTAGCCGTGCTAAATTGCCCATAGTGTTCAGGGATGTGTGGCTTAGGTGGGTTACAAGGAAGAGGTCTGGGTCAGACGCTCTGAGGTTTGGTGTGGATTTATTGGGCTGAAGGGCCTGTTTCCACACTGTAGGGATTCTATGATTCTACGATTCTATGAAAACTGCTGTAGGATAGCAGAAGTGAATTCCCACAGCAGGTAGTAGGGATAGCACTTCACCCTTAGATATTGTAGTTCTGGGGAGCAGTAACTCGCCAGGGTCACCACGTCTGACCACCAGGACGTGTTGAATAGGAGGTAGACCCCGCCATTACTTGCCTTGCGGTCTAGTTGGTGAATTGAGAAACCCTCCCGTTGTAAGACGCAGACAGGTGTAGTAGAAGTGAGCCATGTCTCACTGAATGGGGTCTTCATACCTGATGGGTATGAGATCCTAATGCCTGAATACATTCTATGATACAACAGTTATTCATTAACATGTCTCTTAGGATTATACTGACACACTGACCATGAGGTATGAAACATTTCCCACTATTTCAAAGATAAAAACCTACCCCAAATGGATATACGAGGTTGTACACAGGCATGTGTTGCCAGTTCAATTATTATAGAAAGCAGTAAAACAGAGTTTACAAGATTAACATTTCAAACTTTATTGTAACAATTCAGAGGTTGAACAACTAATTCTGATCTGGTGATTGTGTGTCACTCTGAAGAGTTACTCATTGTTCTCTGTCGCATTTGTTTGACAATCTCGCTGTTGTGCTGCTAGTTGCTATTACCAGCATGATGTACCACAAAAGTTTTAATACTACCTCATTTCTTTCCATTTAAAACAAAATACTCTGAAGTTGCTTGTTGCTTTCCAAGTCTAAAACTCTAGCTCAAGACATGCATCTCTGTGTAGGGTACTCCCTATTGACAATGTTCCTTCAGGATGAAGCTTCTTCTCCACTGTTCACTTCTTCCCTGGGGAAAATTCTTTCATTGTTGAATCAGTGGGTTGACTTTGTGGATCTCAAAACAGTTTTTATCTCATTCTCATTGTGAGTTTTTCTCTTGTGTTAAGTTCCAAGGACTGAAAGACTGAAACATTAGACAGCAGGAGATTTATTGCAGAGGTGATCACTCTGTAGGTTAGAGAGAGCTGCTTCTCCACCGAAGATAAAAGGTACTGCAGATGCTGGAGAATCCGAGATAACAAGCATGGGGCTGGATGAACACAGCAGGTCAAGCAGCATCACAGGAGCAGGAAATCTTGACGTTTCAGTCCTAGACCCTTCATCAGAAATGGGGGAGGGGAAGAGGGTTCTGAAATAAATAGGGAGAGAGGGGGAGTTGCAGTGGGAGAGAGATTCCCTGAGGTTTGTCCGGAGGGAGGAGGGTAACTTCTTCAGGGTAGGCATCCTTAGAAGAGACTTCGCAGTGGGGTTAAAATTGTATCAGAGATAAAAGGTACTGCAGATGCTGGAGAATCCGAGATAACAAGCATGGGGCTGGATGAACACAGCAGGTCAAGCAGCATCATAGGAGCAGGAAAACTTGACGTTTCGGGCCTAGACCCTTCATCAGAAGGGTTCTCTGCTTCTCCACCGAAAACAGCCAAGAACAGCATCATGTGATTAGATCTTTAAAGTAACAGTCTACCATTATTACACAAAATACAACAAACTTTATCACACAATCATCATTGTCAGAGTGTCCTTCCTCACTCTCTTGATAATGATGGGTGTGTCATGTATTCTTCTCTGCCTGCTTTGGACTTCCGCAGTGGAGCACTATGATTTATAATGGCTTTGAATGATCTGAGCTGGTTTCATATATTAAAAATATTTACTGGTATCCACATATTTCTATTCTTCTTAATAACTTTCATTCTCTGCCCAGTACATAGTTTTGTTAATTCTCTACTTGCTCAATTATTGTGCGTCTCTCTCATTCTTTGCTATTGAAGAAAAGTCTCTTGCATTTCATTCTGGGCATTAATTAGGCTAGGGATGGTAATCTCTTCTCCATTGATATTGTATAAAAGTTCATCAATGCCACTCTAAACTGCTGCTTTGTTCCTCAATAATTAATGATATTGATTTGATAGTACATACCATGTGTTCTGCTTGACTGTTTGAACATGAATAGTGATGGGGGTCATTCTTCACTTAGTACACATGTCTTGAAACAGTTTGCCAGTGTACTACAATTCGTTAAAGGACACTATCTGATCTGGGATGCTAAATCAACTGAAAATAACATGCATCATGTCAGCATTGGCTACACTTGTTATGTTAATAAGTTGTCAAACAATGGATTTTTAAGATAAGGAATCTATCACAAGGGTGTCACTTGATCTTCTCTGAATTGGTCTATTTTTTTCCCAGAATCCCTACAGTGTGAAAACAGGCCATTCGACCCAACAGTCCACGTCAACTATTCAAAGAGCATCCCACCGAGGCTCACTCCCTTGCCCTATTCCCATTATCTTGCATTTCCTGTAGCTAATCCACCAAGCCAGCACATCCCTAGGTGCTATGGGTCAATTTAGCACAGCCAATCCACAAAACCTGCACATTTTTGGACTGCGGGAGGAAACTGGAGCAACCTCACACACTTTAACACACACACACACACACACACACACACACACACACACACACACACA
>JAHRHZ010000039.1:17206804-17237318 GCA_024137785.1 Ginglymostoma cirratum
TGCTGTGTTCATCCAGCCCCACGCTTGTTATCTCGGATTCTCCAGCATCTGCAGTACCTTTTATCTCTGGCTCTGTGTGTATTTGTTGCAGCCTGAGCTCAGGATTTTGTTCAGTATTATATATGTTAGAAAAGTCTAGGGTCTAGTCCAGCACTTTAGATAATAGGAACTTTGCTCAATTCTACATCACTAACTCCCTTCCTTGGAACCAGCTCTGTCTCATCACGGAAGGGTTGATCAAGCTTCTCTTTTCACAATCTACAGTGACACCCCATCCCACCCCCATATGTTACATGCCTTTAATGATGCCTTCCACAAAGTGACAAATTGGGATAGCACAGACTGAGACCATTCAGTTCATATGTCCACGGTGTCGAACCGATTACCATAAAAGCCCAAGGGATTTCCTCCAAAAGCTTACAAACAAAAACGTATTGGGGGGATCAGGGATAGAACTTGAGTGAATTGACTTAGGGAAAAACAAAATTAGGCATCTTATCTAATACTTTACCAAATAAAAAGCATGGGTAAAAGAAAGAAGACAATGTACTCATGGAGAGGAGGGAGAGCGAAACATAGGAGAATATGCAGAAATTAACAGAGAAGTGAAACATAGTCCAGAGAGTGAAGAGGAATCAGAGTCATTGTCATAGAGTCATACACCAAGAAAACAGACCCTTCAGCCTAACTCGTCCACACCAACCATGTTTTCACACTAAACTAGTCTCACTTGCCTGCGCTTGGTCCATATCCCTCCAAACCATTCCTATTCATGAACTTTATCCAAATGTCTTTTAAACATTGTAATTGCACCTGTATCCAGCAGTTTCTCTGGCACTTCATTCTGCACACGAGCCAGTCTCTGTGTAAAAAAAAGTTGCCTGTCATGATCTTTTTAAATCTTCCCTCGCCTTAAAAATATCCCCCCTAGTTTTGAACTCGCCCATTCGAGGGAATAGACTTACCTATGCCCCCCATGATTATATAAACCTCAACAAGGTCATCCCTCAACCTCATACTCTCCAGTGAAAAATATCCCGCCCTTTCCAGACAATTTTTATATCTCAAACTCTCCATTCCCAGCAATGTCCTGTTAAATCTATTCTGAACCCTCTCCAGTTTAATACTATCCTTCCTATAGTGGGGCGACCAATCTACAGAGCGTACTTCAAAAGAGGCCTCATCAACATCCTATACAAACTCAACATGACAGTCCAACACATATACTCAAAGGTCTGAGTAATGAGTGCATGAATCTTAACCATCCTGTCAACCTGTGACGCAAATTTCAAAGCATTATGCACTTGAACGTTTCGGTCTCTCTGTTCCATAACACTACTCAGGGCCCTGCCATTAATTGTATAAGTCCTGTCCTTGTTTGTATTACCAAAGTATGGTCCACATGCTTGTTCAGGACCGTCGCACATATCCAAACTTTATACACCACTGGACCTGACCTCACATCGACCATGACATTCCCATGGGTTCTACAGCAAACATTGTGCCCTGAATCTTGTGTCCAACATTGGCATTCCTAGTGCTAATACACCCTTCCATCCAGGTCTGAGAAGATCAATTAACCTGGTGCAGAGTCTTCTCCCCATTAGCAACAGAAGTTATTCCCGTAGTTGCATGAGGGGTGGTCCTATAATCAAATAGGAACTGCCCCGCCAATGCAGCTAAGTCTGCATCCAATCCTGGCCACCAGACATAACTTCTTGGCAACAGTTTCATTTTGGAAAACTCTGGATGACCTCAGTGGATCCTACTGAGCCAATATCTGGCAGTGACTTTTGCTTGGGACAATCAGTGTTGCTCCCTATAATAATATGCCATCCTCTACTGTGATGTGGTAACTCCAGGTCCCCTCTGAGCCCTGACTTGAGTAAGACAGCTCATAGGCCAATAGCCAGGAGAATGGACACCCTGGAATGTTATATTGCTTAGCGACATCCAAATCAGAACCAATCAAAATAAATGTCCAATTAATGGAGGTCAATACTGGCGCAGCTGTATCAGCGACTGCAGAACCAGTCTTTAACAAGATTCAATTGGGGCTCCAACCCTTAAGTTTGTGCAAGACCTCAGCAGGACTGGAAACGTACATTGAGGAACCGTTATAGATTAATGGTACAACTTTGGTTCCAGTCTCCTTTGAGAAGCAGTTGGTTCAGTTGCTACTGATTGTAGGAAAAGGCCCATGCCCAAGCTTGATGGGGCAGAATTGTTTGAGGACCTGAGGTGCACCCAAGGATGTCAGGGCTGATGACATCATTTCACTGACTTTCTGCCCAAGATGAGTATGGGATACATTGAGCATTTCGGGGAGGGATGCATTGTTATTGGCAATTCTACTCAACTTTGCTTTGTGGCTCGTTATATAATGTAAGCTTTGCCACAGCTAATGGGTGTTCATGTGGTTAGTCAGGTATTAGTTTAGTCTGGTATTGTATCTTGGTGTCCTTGGTGGTTTTACAAAGATCAAACATGGATTTTGTGTATTGGCCAGGGCTACCCAAATTGAACGCGTCAGACCCGATCTTCAATCAGGAGTGGGCATTTCGGTTCATTCATGGTTTCCAGTTGGGGAACACACGGATTAGCATACATTCCTCTACGCACTTGTTGATGAAGTCTGTGACAGTCATGGCATACTCATTTAGATTGGCTGCTAAGTTTTTTGTATATGGACCAGTCCACCCACTCCAAGCAGTCAAATAGGAGCACATCCACTAACCTCAGGCCAGCACTGTCGGACTTTTTGTACCGGATCATCGTGCTTCAGTTCCTTGCTTGTAAGGCAGGAGAAGGAACACAGCTTTATGGTCTGATTTCCCAAAATGCAGGGACAGGAGTGGGTGGGATTGGAGCAGTAGGCATCTTTGATGGTCGTTTAGCAATGGTCAAGGGAGTTTGGGCCTCTGGTGGGACAGGACAGATATTGGTGGTATCTTGGTAGAATATGCTTGAGGTTGGCCTGACTGAAACCACTGACAACAACGAACAAGGCCTTGGGATATTCTGTCTCAAGATTGTTTGTTTTACACTCTTCATTTCCTCATGGGGTGGGATGTAGACCGCTGTCAGGAAGTGAGCCCGTGGAGCAAGTAATAGAGATGGCACTTTGCCATGAGATATTCTAGGTCTAGGGAGTGGCAACTCACCAGAGTTGCCATGTCTGAGCACCAAGAGGTGTCAGTTACGAGGCAGAACCCGCAGCTCATTGCCTTGCTGCAGGACACCAAGCAGTCCATTCAGTGAACTGAGAAGCCCTCAGGTTGTACCCCATACTCCAGTGTAGCAGGAGTAAGACGCGTGCCTGTACAACAGAGCACACAGCAGCCTCTCAATTCCTTTTGGAAAAGTGAGTCTAGCATTAAGTTCATCCAGCTTGCTTTCAATGGCTTGTTCACTTGCCAGGAGTATGATGAAGAGGGGGATTTGAAACCACATTGTTTCAGTCTCACCTGCAGGCCAGTACGTCTCCCGCATTTCCTGGGTAAATGGCTGCTTCTGGTCAGGCCCAGGAGTTGACATGGATGGCCTGCTGTTGTGTAAGGTGTGTGGGTGTGTGTTCGCTGGGATCCTGAACACCGGTTGCAGCCTCGGGTGCTCCAGAGGGTCTCATTCTCTGTCTGGCTGGGCCTTAATGACAGGTCTTCATGAGCTGGGTCATATCTCCAATCAGCATTCAGGTCAGGCCTTCGAAGAAGTGGCTAGTCCCTGTGGACTCACAGTCATGATGCAGGCACACCAGGCAAGCCCCATTGGATCACACAGTCGGGCATTCTGGTCTCTGTCAGGTCAGATCCAGTCAGGTAGGGGTGAGGTTGAGGGGAGTGGGTTTGGTTGTTCCTGGAGGTTGAAAGATCACCAGACTTACAAGCAGCTTTAAGAGAACGTTGTTATTAATTCTAGCATACCTAAATGTGAGAGTTAAAGATGTGGAATAATTTTAATAGATGTAAGGAGGCGATCTGCTGGGGACAGGCTGCAAAGAGTTACCACACTCCGGTGCCATCTTGGAAAGATACATTTTCCCTGTAACTCATGCTGCCCCTACCAATCAAGAATCTATATATCTCAAATATACAGGACTCTGCCCCAAAACTCTCTGTGGCAAGGAGCTCCACAGACTCACAATTCACTGACAGAAGAAATTCACCCTTGTGTCAGCCTTAAATTGGCACCCCTTTATTCTGAGACTATGCCCTCTGGTCCTAGGCTCTCCCATGAGGGGAGAAAACCTTTCAGCTCTTATCATGTTAAGCCCCTTAAGAATCCTACATGTTTCTACAACAGCACCCCTCATTCTACTAAACTCCAGTGAGTAGAGTCTCAACGTTTTTTAGTCTTTGCTCATGAGACAACCCCTCCATACCATGGATCAACCTAGTGAACCTTCTCTGAACTGTTTCCAATGAAACATTAGGGACCAAAATTGCTCACACTTCTCCAGGGGTCATCTCACCATCACCTTGAACAGTTGCAGTAAGACTTCCCTACTCTTACACCCCAACTCCCTTAAAATCAGCTCCAAAATTCCTTTAGCCTTCCTGATTACCTGCCGCACTTCCATGCTAACTTTCGTGTACAAGCATCACCGAGTCCCTTTGTGTTTTTTTTAAATTCACCTTCATTCACATCTCTGGCTGGCCGCATTGCTATGGGTGTGGAGTCATGTGTAGGCCAGACAAGGTAAGGATGACAGCTTCCTCCCCCAGATGGGATTTTTGTTGGTTTTATGACCATCATTAGACCCTTAATTCCATATTTTTGTTGAATTCAAATTTCACCATCTGAACAAAACCTTTATCGCCACTGGCTGTTTCCTGCCTCTTAGCCAATTTCCTACACATGCCAATCTACTAACTCCACCATAGAACATAGAACATAGAACATTACAACGCAGTACAGGCCCTTTGGCCCTCGATGTTGCGCCGACCTGTGAAACCAATCTGAAGCCCATCTAACCAACACTATTCCATTATCATCCATATGTTTATCCGACGACCATTTAAATACCCTTAAAGTTGGCGAGTCTACAACTGCTGCAGGCAAGGCATTCCATGGCCTTACTACTCTCTGAGTAAAGAACCTACCTCTGACATCTGTCCTATATCTATCACCCCTCAATTTAAAGCTATGTCCACTCGTGCTAGCCGTCACCATCCGAGGAAAAAGGCTCTCACAGTCCACCCTATCTAATCCTCTGATCATCTTGTATGTCTCTATTAAGTCACCTCTTAACCTTCTTCTCTGTAGCGAAAACAGCCTCAAGTCCCTCAGCCTTTCCTCATAAGACCTTCCTTCCATACCCAGGCAACATGCACCCACATGGGGTCTTCTCTTATGACCAAAGCTATTTTGAGGAATGCCTTCCAGTAGTCTAAATACAACAGTTCTACTCATTCTCCTCTGTCCACTCTGGCTGAGACTTCATCGAAAACCTCTAATAAATTACTCAGGCACAATTTCCATTTCATAGAAGCATAGAAGATAGGAGAGGAATAGACCAATGAGCCTGTTTAACTCCTCTGCCATTTCCTTGTCCCCATAACTATTTCTCCCCAGATTCATTTTCTAAGGGATCTCTGTTTGTTTTAACCAACTCTTCCTTTACATATTTTATGTCAAAAGATTTTATTGACAGTTTTTTTTAATATTCCTCATTAGTTTGCCCACATTGTTTATTCTCTTTCTCTTTATTATCTTTTCAGTCCTCCTTTGCTGGATTCAAAATTTATCTCAGTCTTTGGGGCTTTCACCGACTTTTGCCTCTTTATATGCCTTTGGTCTTTTCCCCACGCATTTATCAGGAAATTAATCTAGAGGACTCCCATTTGGGCACATCAGTCCTGCTGATTGGTTTTGCGGTAACCTAGGCATTATATTTTCTAAACACCATGGACACTGAGTGGGAATTAACATTCACATTTCCTTCAGAAGATTTGAGTTTTGGCATTTGCAGACTTAATGTGGAATCAGTGAAGTACAATGGGAAAGGATGATTGAAGTTATTGGTGTGGAGTACACACTTGGAGCACTTTCTCAACGGTGAGGTGAATGGCAAATTACAAGATTATATTTTGCTCACTTCTGTTAGAAGAATGCTACTTTATTATCATGAATGTAGTGCTTTATGCCATTTATCTGCAAAATATTTCTAACCTATGCTTGCTGAACTGTATAAATTATGCAATCAGTACAATGTATATCTTGATTTAGTGCAATGCAGTATTTCAAAAACCAATCCATCTTGATTGTTCAGGCAAAATGTTGGCTACGGTATCACTGCATTTCAATAGGAGGGATGAAAATTCTTAATTTTCAATCATTTAGTGAAGGATTTCTGACCATTATTAAGTTACCATGCCTAGCTTATAATTTTAGTGGTTTTAATGTTATTCTGTACTTAAAATGATTGCAATATAAATCACTGTCTTGAGATCCCTGGCAGATGGCACTAGCTTTTAGATTGGACTCGTGCATTTCTCATTACTTTTGTGAGTGTATTTACGTTATCTACTGATATATTTTGCACAGTTTTTTTTCTGGAATGCTGTGGTTATCATGTCTTTTTTCTACCACATCCCCTATGGAGGATCAATAGTATGAATTAAATGCCATAAACTTAGGACAGGGAAAAAGACTGACCATGACTGTACTGGACTGTGATCTGCTAACTATTTCATGCCTGGAAACTAGATTATATTAAAGAAAAGAGAAATGTTGGGTTCATTTTAGAATGAAAATCAACAGATAAACAGAACAAGGCATAGTCTGGACTATTCGAAGGCAATATTATTTGACAGTGGGCCAATTCATTTTCACTGACAATGAATAGAACACTTTCAAGGTATTGGCTGTAATAAAGATTGATATAATTAATTTAATGGTCAAAACATTTGAACTTTCATCCATTTTGACTTGAAAAAACTCAGTTATAGCAAGTCATTGATATTTAAATTAAGTCAGCAACAAAAGTAGTATTTCCTTAGTTGAAACACAGAGAAGTGTTTGCCTAGATCACATGTATCTTCCTTTGAGCTAGTGTAAGGGAGGCAGAGGGACCCAATTTTACAGGGCGTTCAATTCTGATCATTGAAAGTAACCGCAACAAATTTAAATGACAGCATTTAATTTGGAACGCTGTTGTGAGCTAGGGATTGCTGTGAGGAAATGCATTTCCTGGATTCTCCATAAATCTCACCTATTTGTCTCCTTTGAGACAACAGCTTTGATGCCTCTTAACACAATCTTCTTCTTAAGGTGGTATATGGGACCCAAATCACACAGCTACAGATCTCAGAGAAGTCAAGCAAGAATAGAAATTTGTGTATTTGAGTCTTCTGATAGGCATTCAGCAAAATTCAGGGATCGCTCCAAAATTATATCAGGTTTGCTAGGGGGACGTCTGCATAATAATTCTTGTTTCAACAAGGAACGTATCCATCTTCTGTCCCACCTATCAGCTCCTCATTGACCAATCCCTACCACATCCCACCTACCATCCCCAGCTCCACTCTTCCTCTCTCCATTTATTTTTGAGCTCCCTTCTCCCTCCCCCATTTCTGAAGAAGGGTCCCAAACCAAAACTTCAGCTTTCCTGCTCTTCTGATGCTACCTGGCCTGCTGTGTTCCTCCAGACCCATACTGCATTATCTCTGACTCCAGCGTCTGCAGTTCTTACTATCTTTTAACAAGGAAAAGTTGTTCCATACTTTTTAAATAGTGCCAGGTATAAACTGAAATGCTTAGATGATGAAGAAATATTATTTGTCAAAATAGCTCTAGTCCCAAAATACGAAAAATTCTTTTCACACTCTCCAATGCTTCCTGGCAATAACTAAAGGAACCTTTCTTATCTGTGTCTGGGTCAACAGAAAGGCAGGTTAAAAGCAGGATAAGACCATGAGATAAAGGACCAGACAGCAAAAAGCTGAGACATGAAGTTACCCTACAGTATAGCTCTTGTCTGAATTTTGGGTGCATCTCCTCACAGATGTATGGGGAAGCTAACACATGAGGGCAGCATCATGGATGTTAGATGTTCAGCTAAAATGAGGATGCACCTCACTCTGTAGTAGATTTGCTGCCACAGTCTTCTGTAAATATTGGGATTTATGGGGCCTGCTGGATTTATTATGGTAGAAGAAATCCACTTCCTAGTCTAGCTAGAAGAAGTTGTTAATTTTTTAAAAAAACAATTTATTGCATGTCAGTAACTAGTTACAGGTTACATTGTTATGATGGACACATGTACGGAAGTGATGGAAGTCAGTATAATGTCAACATTTAAAAGGCATCTGGATGGATACATGAATAGGAAGGGTTTAGAGGAATATGGGCCAAATGCTGGCAAAAGGGACTAGATTAATTTAGGGTGTCTGTTCAGCATAGACAAGTTGGACCAAAGGGTCTGTTTCTGTGCTATACAGCTCTATGACTCGCTGGGAGAGCATTTCAGTGACAGTGATCACAACTCCCTGACCTTTTTTATAGTCATGGAGAGGGGTAGGAGTAGACTGTATGGGAAAGTATCTACTTGGGTGAGGGGGAATTACAATGCCATTGGGCAAGAACAGTGGAGCATAAATTGGAAACAGATGTTCTCAGGGAAATGCACAACAGAAATATGGAGGTTGTTTAGGGATCACTTGCTAATAATGCTGGATAGGTTTGTCCCACTGAGGCAAGGAAGAGATGGGAAGTTGAAGGAACATTGGATGATAAGACATGTGGAACATCGAGTCAAGAGGAAGAAGGAAGCTTACTTAAGGTTGAGGAAGCAAGGATCGGACAGGGCTCTAGACGGTTACAAGGTAGCCAGGAAGGAACTGAAGAATGGACTTAGGAGAGCTAGAAAGGGGTATGAAAAAGCCTTGGCGGGTAGGATTAAGGAAAACCCCAAGGCATTCTATACTTATGTGAGGAACAAGACAATGGCCAGAGTGAGGGTAGGGCTAATCAGGGATAGTGGAGGGAACTTGTGCATCGAGTCAGAGGAGGTAGGGGAGGTCTTTAATGAATACTTTGCTTCAGTATTCACCAGTGAGAGGGTCCTTGACGTTTGTGAGGGCAGCGTGAAACAGGTTGATATGCTTGAACAGGTTGATGTTAGGAAGTAAGATTTGCTAGAAATTTTGAAAAACATGAGGATAGATAAGCCCCCTGGGCCAGACGGGATATACCCAAGGTTCCTACGGGAAGCGAGGGAAGAGATTGCTGCACCTTTGGCAATGATCTTTGCGTCCTCACTGTCCACTGGAGTACTACCAGATGATAGGAGGGTGGCAAATGTCATTCCCTTGTTCAAGAAAGGGAATAGGGATAATCCTAAGAATTAAAGACCAGGCAGTCTTACTTCTGTGGCGGGTAGATTATTGGATAGGATACTGAGAGATAGTATTTACGATTATTTGGAAAAACATAGTTTGATTAGAAACAGTCAGTATGGCCAACTCACAAGCCTTATTGAATTCTTTGAGGATGTGACAAAACAAACTGATGAAGGTAGAGCAGTGGATGTGGTGTATCTGGATTTTAGCAAGGCATTTGATAAGGTTCCACATGGTAGGCTCATTCAGAAAGTAAGGAGGCATGGGGTTCCGGGAAATTGGCTATCTGGATACAAAACTGGCTGTCCAATAGAAGACAGAGGGTGGTAGTAGATGGAAAGTATTCAGCCTGGAGCTCGGTGACCAGTGGTGTTCCCCAGGGATCTGTTCTGGGACCTCTGCTCTTTGTGATCTTTATAAATGACTTGGATGAGGAAGTGGAAGGGTGGGTTAGTAAGTTTGCTGATGACACAAAGGTTGGTGAAGTTGTGGATAGGGTAGACGGCTGTTGTAGGTTACAACGGAACTTTGACAGGATGCAGAGCTGGGCAAAGAAGTGGCAGATGGAATTCAACCCAGAAAAGTGTGAAGTGTTTCATTTTGGAAGGTCGAATTTGAAGGCAGAAGATAGGGTTAATGGCAGGATTCTTGGTAGTGTGGAGGAACAGAGGGATCTTGGGGTCCACAGCCATAGATCCCTCAAATTTGTACCCGAGTTGATAAGGTTGTTTAGAAGGCATACGGTGTGTTGGCTTTCATTGGCAGGGGAATTGAGTTTAAGAGCCGCGAGTTTATGCTGCAGCTCTATAAAACTCTGGTTAGACCACATGTGGAATATTGTGTTCAGTTCTGGTCATCTCATCATAGGAAAGATGTGGAAGCTTTAGAGAGGGTGCAGAGGAGATTTACCAGGATGCTGCCTGGACTGGAGGTCAGGTCTTAACGAGGAAAGGTTGAGGGAGCTAGGGCTTTTTTCATTGGAGTGAAGAAGGATGAGAGGTGACTTGAAAGAAGTGTACAAGATGATGAGAGGCATAGATATAACGGATAGTCAGAGACTTTTTCCCAGGTGGAAGTGACTATTATGACAGGACATAATTTTAAGGTGTTTGGAAGAAGGTATCAGGGAGATGTCAGAGGTAGGTTTTTTACTCAGAGTGTGGTGGGTGCGTGGAGTAAGCTACCGGCAGTGGTAGTGGAGTCAGATGCATTAGGGACATTTAAGTAACTCTTGGATAGGTACATGGATGATAGTAAAATGTAGGGTATGCAGGGTATTTTAATGTTAGAATAAGATAATAGGTCAGCACAACATCATGGGCAGAAGGGCCTGTACTGCACTGTACTGTTCTATGTTCTATGTTGTCTGTTCAATGACTCTATGATTCTATGACTAAAGACTGAGGAAGACATGGATGTTGTGTTTCACCCTGAGATCCAAAACAGTTCTGCCTAAAAATCCATACTATATTATCAGAGTGGGCAGTGCTTAAGGCACTCCTCGGTATTATCATTCCCAATAATGGATTGGTACAAATAGCGAACTCACTGTTTGTTCAGTATCCACCATATTTGATATCCATCAAAGCGGAATCAGGAGCTGGACTGCTCCATAACATGCCTGAATCTTTAATGTCTTTCTCTCTTCGTTTTTGATCCTCTTTTAAGTATCTACGTCCCTTTTAAATTATGAATAGTATGTGATCTTGCTCTCCTATAATTAGCTTGTTCTTTAGAAATCGTGACAGTTTGCCTCCATGTTTGGATCTGTCTTGTGTAGTTCAGCGCATCGAATGCATTATTATTATTTGACTTACAAGAAGCAATGCAACTGGAAATCCTCTGGCACATGTGAAATGTTGAAGCAGTAAATATTGAAACATGGTTTGAAAATTAAAGGAACACTGTTTTTGTTTAAACTACGGATTTCCTTACAGCTGCTCCCAGCTTGCCACAGTGACATAAACATAGCGTACAATGGAAATTCCTTTGTGTGTAAAATCAACCTTTGTTGTAATTCCAACAAAGTTGTGATGGGAACAGTTCTGAAGAGTTTGCCAGCTTGTATTGCCTCTACAAGCTCTCGGAGAATGCCAGCCCAAGTTTCTACAGGCCTTCCAGTGGCATTTACATCACAAACAGGAGAGGGTACAGAAGAATGTTCAGGAAGTAAATACGGACCCAGCCTTTGCCATGAGTTTCCAAGGAGTCTCACTAGGGAACAGAATTTCTGTCTATGCCTGACAAGTTCGCACACTTCAGTGAAAAAGTGGGCTGGAGCAGGCCAATTAAAAGAGGTCCAATAGGAAGTGGTGTCTGAACTTGCTGCACCGAAACATTAGAGGCTATACAGGGAGTCTAGGCTTGGCAATTCAAAAATTACTCAGGTCTTTAATTTTTTTTCATACTGAATGCTGTTTGGTTCCTTGCTTGATCTCTTTCAGGTTGGTACTAATATTCGGGCTTGACCTCTTTCAGGTTGGTACTAATATTCAGGCAATAAGTAATCATTCAGTGTCACTTCCTAAGATCTTCTTCTGGCAGAGGTGGAGGGAGGTGCCTTGTAGTGCAGGCATTGAGAGTCATAAAGTAATACAGCACAGAAACAGACCCTTCAGTTCAACTCGACCACCCCTACCAGACATGCCTGTCCCATTTGCCAGCATTTGGCTGCAGTTGTTCCAGCCTCCACCACTTCCTCTGGCAGTTTATTCCACGCACACACCACCCTCTGTATTAAAATGTTATCCCTCCCAGGTCCCTTTTAAATCTTTCCCCCTCTGAGCTTAAACCTATGCCCTCTAGTTTTGGACTCCCCCACCCTAGGCTATTCACCCTATTTATGTGCCTCATGATTTTATGAACTACTATAAGGTCACATAGTTTCAAGACGGCAGAGTAGGTAGGTGTTTGGGCTCTTGGCCTGCCCGCTCCCTGTCGCGAGTTCGACCACATCCTTCTTTCATTTCTTTTATTTTCTCCATGTAACGTTTGATTCAAATTCATCGTTTCTTCTTTCTGCGGCAGCAATGATGGAGACAGGTTGCGGGGAACTGTTGAGCGGTGGATCAGGTCCATTCCTCGTGGCAGTGGTGGTCACGGTTTGGACAACTGTTCCAACGCCGATGAATTTGGGTCCGTTCTTTCCCTCTGATGTTTCGGTGGTGTCTGCAACAGCGACAGACTGAATGATCTCTCCTTCCTCGGGAGTTAATTTGGACGGTCAATCAGTCCTCAGAAGTTGAGATGGGCCCTGGTCCTCAAGAGTTGGGACAGTCTCCCTGGCTATGGCAGTGGCTGCAGACTTGGTGGCGATGAGGCAACTTTGGCAGAGGCGATGTTCTGGGTCTGGTCAGCGGCAGCAGGGGCTTCTTCAACATGTTTCCTCCTTGGAGTTGTGTCCTCAAGGAATGGTTTGGTGGATTGTAGCGATGTCCCATCGCCATTTAGGAAATCAAGAAGCCGTGTGTGGAAGAACAAACTAAATTTGTCCTAACTTCGTATGATTTATTCCTTTTCATAATTTATGCAATTAAAATAGCGCCGGTTTATGGCGACTTATACACATTTTACTGTTTTCTTTCATTAATAGGTGTGACAATAAATTACTATCGCTATTATTGTTACCCCTCAGCCTCAGACGGGAAACGTGCCCCAGCCTATTGAGCCTCTCCCTCTGACTCGAACCTTGCAGTCCCGGCGATATCTTTGTAGAACTTTTCTTCACCCTCTCAAGTTTAATGACTTGCTGAGCATTTTTCGATTTGTAGCGTTTCCCCGGCCCTGTCTACTTTGGTGGGTCATAGACCCCAGCATTTCTGCTGGGATAAAAGCCCCATACTGTGTTAGGTCCCTTGTCTGTCAGTTTTTGTATATATTGAATATAAATGAGGTGTTCAAAGAGATAATTGCATCTGATAATCTGCACTATTTATACAGATAGAATCCTTTTTTTTATTAATCCTAAGATAAAAAATAGAAAGCAACAGTGATAGTATGGATAATGCTAGTTTGTTTCACATTCAATCCGACAGATAAATTTTATGTTGCGATAAGAGTGGAATTTCAGAAAACTTTGTAACAGTGACAGATTTTGGAATATCTTTCCTTATTAACTGAAGAACTACAGACTGCACCTAGATCATATCAACTTGTAATCCTACATGATTATATTCAACCGTGATTAGAAACTGATTCCAGTTCACTTGATGGAAAAAACCATGAATAATAACAACAATATATGTTGGGCTGTCAAACTGTAGTGTCTAATAAAAGCTTTACGATTTCTCCATCATGCTCCACGCTGATAAGGGCATTGAGAAAATTCAAATCATAAAAAGTATTAATGATGCAGCAAAGGAAATTTGTCGGGCTTGTAATTTTCGATAGGTTAGACATTTACAGGCTTGAAATTACACTTGGGATTGAATGAGTGCAAAAACTTGACATCTAGATATGGTTGACTGATTTTTTCTGTTTGTTATTTTAGTGTTAATGATCTGGATTTTCCAAAGAGGTGACAATCATTGTCAAATTGCCACTCCACTCCGACTGTTTAATATTAAGAGAAATCACCCCTATTCTGGCAGGGGATTCCAATCACATCTCTTGCAGAAATGTGTAACATACCTTGAATTCAATTGTGTCCTTCTAACACAGGATAGTCAGGGGAAGGCAAAACATGCCCCCTTTCTCATCATATTTGGTGATTTAAACATCCAGCAGAACAGACTACCACTTAGACAGGGCCTATGGAAGGAAAATATGCAAATTAAGGGTGAGGTTAGGATGCTAGGGAGAAGGATGCCAGCTAGGTAGGGTACCAAGTAAGTAGAGTGCCAGGTGGGTTTGGTGCCAGCTAGGGAGGATAGCAAGGTGGCAGGTGATTAGGGTGCCAGTTAGATGTAGTGTCAGGGTGCAGAGTAGGAAGGGTGTCAGCTGAGTGATGGAGTATTTAGAGTAGGATGGAGTGGGCTGGAGTTTATTCATTAACGGGGTAAGGATGTCAATGGCTAGGCAGCATTTATTGTCCATCCCTAGTTGCCCAGAGGGCGGTTCATTGACAACCATTTTGCTGTGGGTGTGGTATCACATGCAGACCAGACCAAGTAAGGATGGCAGCTTCCTTCCCTAAAGGCCATGAGTGAACAAAGTGGATTTTCCTGACAAATTGACAATGGATTCATGGTCATCATTAGATTCTTAATTCCAGGTATTTTATTAAATTCAAATTCAATTCATGGCGGGATTTGAACCAGGGTCACCAGAATGTTTTCCAGGCCTCTGGATTAACAGTCCAATGATAATACCACTGGGCCATTTCTTCCCCTGGCCATTGGGTCTGGTAGTGAGGGAGAGGAGTTAAAATGTTTGGCCAGATGGTGAGAAGTTTCAGGGTCAAGGGTGGAGTGGGGGAGGAGGGCATTAGGTCCTTTTGGGGTTTTAGGTGTCAGACAGACTTTATGGAGGGTTCAGGATTTCAGGTCGTGTGGATAGAGTGGAGTTTGTCATTTCTGGTGGTGGCGGGGCATCTGTTCCTAAAGAGGATGGCCTGTGTTAGGTGCAACAGAGGGAATGGGGATTTTGGGCCTGAAGAAGAGAGGGGTTCAGGTTCTGCGGTAAAGAGGTGTCAAATTCGGGTCTGGGTGTATAATGAGTCTTGGGGAGGTATGGCTGGGTATCTGCGGTAAGTGAGTGAGTCAATTTAACAGTGACCCGAGAATTAGATCAGGTTTCTAATTATCTAACATTTCCTACATAATTATCAACTTAGCTACAATGGAACCCACTGAATTCTCCGACTTGTATGAATACGTTTGGAGAGTTCCAGGTGCGGGGAATTGCCTGTTAGAATCTTCAATTTCCTGGGCAATTTGCTCAGAGTCTGCTTTGTTGAAGAAGCCCTGACATATACCTCCCACGTATGCCACAGAAATGGCTATTTGGCTATCAGAAAATGCAGACCAATGTCAAAATCACTTGTGTTCGTGAAAATAGCAGGACAGGAAATTTCCTCTGATTGTATGGAATAGATGGATGGTGTTTTCCTCAGTGGCAGTAAATTTCTGTGGAACCTCTGTGCATGTGACAAACAGGATTTCTATCATGATTGTGACAAAGTTATGCTGTTGCATGGTATCAGATCCAAGGTAATTTCTTGTTTACATAAATTCAAGACTTGGATTGAGTTTGACGTAAGGCCTATACAAGAAATACAGAGCTCAGACATTGAAAGGAAAGAGGGTGGTAAGTATATTTTCTCACAATCGTTGTGGGACAGGAGGTGCAGATTCCTCCCCCATGGACTCTGAATGAAGTCTTTTGTCGGCTGTCTTGGAATCCCAACCTCACCCTTTCCATGTCTATTCTCAAAGTTCCATGTTTGCCCTTCCTATTTGCTGAGGACCAGCACCAAGGGCCTGGCTATTTCCTCCAACTGCCTGTTGTGAAGGATCCAAAAAAGGGCAATGGCTCTCGACTTTAAATAAATTCAGTTTCCTGAAAATATTATTGAACACTTGGAATGGATTCCCTCTCCCACTGCCTCCTTGTCGTGCACAGGGCCCGGAAGAAAATTATGGGCTGTGTTTTTTCCCTTCTGCTTCCAAGATCTTTCACCACTTATATCCTTCAAATGCCTAGAATTTGGAACAATAGTCTCAGCAGGGTTGAACTTTTTTGCACAGGACTTGGCTTTTGTACTCTATGCCTCTGAAACTGATGAAAACCTCAGGTTTCGGTGTGGTGCACATTAAAATCTAGGTTTTGTCAGACAATTGCACATCACTTATTCATTCATATTATGCAACCTGCCCACTTCTTTAAACCTTGCCTGATACAATATCTAGACAGCAACATCCAAAAGGCTTTGGCTTTGTTAACAGAAAAAGTACACTTTTCACTGAGTGATATAAAATTCTCATTTTAAGTAGTAATTACAAACTCCAGTACTCATCATATTGATTAACTCCAATATAGTGGTGTTTGCTGCACGACCTAGCTCAAGAATTTGGTGACAATTTAGAAGAGTGGGAGGTGGAGAAAGAAACTCATCTGGTCTTGCTATATAATACAGCGCCTACAAGACCAGGGCAAAGGCTAAGGAATACTGAATTGAGAACTCACCTCCTGACTCCCTGGAGTCTGCCCATCACCTACAAGTCAGGAGTGTGATGGAATACTCCCTACTTGCATGGATGGGTACAGCTTCAACAACGCTTAAGAAGCTTAACACAGGACAAAGCAACCCGTCACCACATTGAGAAGCAGCCATTCCCTCCCCCACTGATGCTCAGTAGCAGCAAAGTATACTATTGACAAGATGCACTGTGGAAATGCACCAAAGATCCTCAGACAGTATTTTCCAAATATACACCCACTTTCATCTAGAAGGACAAGGGCAGCAGACACAAGGGAACACCACCACCTTCATATTCCCTTCTAACCAACTCATCATCCCGACTTGGAAATCTATTTCTGTTCCTTCACCATTGCTAGGTCAAAATCCTGGAATTTCCTCTCTAAGGGCGTTGTGGGTCTACCTACGGCACATAAACTACACCAGTTCTAGAAGGCAAGTTGCCACCAGCTTCTCAAACCCAGCTGGGCCTGAGCAGTAAATGCTGGCCAAACCTACCACAAGTTCTAATACTATCCAGCCAGGTCCACCAGAACAGTCCTCAAATCACCACATGTGGTAAGAAATAAAGTAGAGGCTGAGTAACTTGACACATACTACCGTTGTTTTGAACAAAAACAATCACTTATTGATGACCCTGTCAATCAATGGGCCAGATTGGCTGCTTTGAATATTGTCCATCCTGATTGACAAGCCACTCAGCCAAGTCCCCCACCACACCAAAGGCAATTAGCAATGTCTACACTCTGCCTTCACCTAGATCTTCATTATACAAAAGAATATGAAGATTTTTCACATTTTACTTTCCCTAATCAGAAAATGATGAATTCGATGTAAGAAAATCTGATAGGACTTTAGAAGGCGTAGTGATCAAAATTTCTCAGCAAGTTAAGATTCTATTTTCATAGAAATCAAGCTTAATTCTGAATACTGTCATGTTACATTTAGAAAAAAGCTAACCAAGCGCTCAAATTTGTACATCTCATTTCATAAGCACGTATCATTCTGTCAAAGGCATGAGTCACCAAAGATATTGTGAGGGAAACCAAGGCAAAGAGCAATACTTTCAGACAATGACGCTGTTTGTGGATATATAATAGTCTGCATAATATACACTACAGATAGTCAGGTTCTTCCTGAATCAGCAAAGTAGAGTTATTCACAATGCTAATTAGTGACACGTCAATCGTAATTACGGACATACACAAAGTGTCTTGGTTCTGTGCTTCAGATGAAGCCTCGGTGCACACACGACATGACCATAGAGTTGTAGGGATCTACAGCACAGAGAAACACCCTTTGGCCAATACAACTATGTGGACACAAACAACCACATATCTATCCTAATCCTATTTTCCAGCACTCGGTCAATATCTTTGTATGCTTTGTCAACACAAGTGCTTATCTCTGCCTCTACCATTCTTATAGCCGGTGAGTTCCACATTGTCAGCACCCTCTGGGTGAAAATGTTTTTCCTCACACCCCTCTAAACCTCCTACCCTTCCCCTTAAATCTATACAAGGCCCTGTAAGACTTGGTCCTTATCCAATCACATGTTGATTTTATTGTGGCACTCTGTTGTATGGCATCTGTCATCACAGATGGATGTTATCATTTGTCATAGCTGTATGATTGTTGTCTGACATGATATTTTCATCCTGTGTGATGGGTGGTTGAGGATATGCAGTTCGTTTATGTTGACTATTTCTTTGTAGGACTTGTCTATTGCTCATTACGGTGTCATATGAACTAGACTGGATACAACACGTAGTATGTTTCCATGAACCCATGTGATTGTATAAACACTTTGGACTCATGTGGTTTGTTCTGATAACTATTGGCATGGTTACTAATTGCACTCTTGTACCATTTTCTCCTTCCTTCCAACAATGTGTCTTTCACATGTCATTGAATGGTGAGGATTTTGGACTCTTTCCCTCTCTACTTCTTTTTGTTTCTATAAAACTCTCTATGAGCTTATCTTTGTAATCAAACTTTTCTGACATCTCCTCATAGGGCTCAATGTCAATCTTTATTTGATAATGCTCTTGTGAAGAGACTTGTAACATTCAGTTGATTAAAGGCACTGTATAAATGCAAGTTAATGCTGCTAAGGTAAAGTTAATTCTGTTTGCTTAACATTTTTGGAAATGTTTCTGTTTGATGCATGTAGTATAGCAGATCGATTGCGAGCGCGAAAATAACTAAGTATTTATTTCTGTTGCAATACGTGACCCCAAAGACTCAGATTAAAATTCAAAATTGTCTTCATCAATTTAGGTGATAATGCAGTATCTTAAATCACTGTAAAGCATCGCTGAAATACTGAGAAAGAGGCAGAAAGCTACATCAGGTGCCGCTTTCCTTCTAGGTTATGTTATGGGAAGATGTTATAGTCAACTTGCTTGTTGATCTTTGCCTTTTCAATCAAATCAGCCACATTTTTCTGATTTTAATACCTCAAAAAAAAGCATACATTAGTTTTAATAGAACACAAATAATAACGCAAACAGATTTGTGTTTAACTTTATTTGTAGCCCAGAAAATCCTTGAGGTTAGGTAGAAAGCCAACTTTACACCAAACAGTAGAAGTTCCCATTGACATCTACGGAAAGTAAATTCAGGCAAAATGTAACTTATCCAAATAGATAAGTTAGGTTAAATAGTTCCCTGCTAAGAATGGTTTGACTGAAGTGAGATCTTATTTAATCTCTAAAGAGTCTGCTTATAAGAAAAGAGCAAAGAACAAAGAAAATTACAGCACAGGAACAAGCCATTCGGCCGTCCAAGCCTGCACCAATCCAGATCCTCTATCTAAACCTGTCACCTATTTTCCAAGGATCTGTATCCCTCTGCTCCCTGCCCATTCATGTATCTGTCTAGATACATCTTAAATGATGTTATCGTGCCTGCCTCTACCACCTCCACTGGCAACACGTTCCAGGCACCCACCACCCTCTGCGTAAAGAACTTTCCACGCATATCTCCCTTAAACTTTTCCCCTCTCACCTTGAAATCGTGACCCCCACTCTGGTGAAAAAGCTTCTTGCTATCCACCCTGTCTATACCTCTCATGATTTTGTAGACCTCAATCAGGTCCTCCCTCAACCTCTGTCTTTCTAATGTAAATAATCCTAATCTACTCAACCTCTCATCATAGCTAGCGCCCTCCATACCAGGCCACATCCTGATGAACCTCCTCTGCACCATCTCCAAAGCATCCACATCCTTTTGGTAATGCGGCGACCAGAACTGTACGCAGTATTCCAAATGTGGTCGAACCAAAGTCCTACACAACTGTAACATGACCTGCCAACTCTTGTACTCAATACCCCGTCCGATGAATGAAAGCATGCCGTATGCCTTCTTGACCACTCTATCGACCTGCATTGCCACCTTCAGGGTACAATGGACCTGAACGCCCAGATCTCTCTGTGTATCAATTTTCCCCAGGGCTTTTCCATTTACCACATAGTTCGCTCTTGAATTGTACCTTCCAAAATGCATTACCTCACATTTGCCTGGATTGAACTCCATCTGCCATTTCTCCACCCAACTCTGCAATCCAGCTATATTCTGTTGCATTCTCCGACACTCCCCTTCACTATCTGCTACTCCACCAATCTTAGTGTCATCTGCAAACTTGCTAATCAGACCATCTATACCTTTCTCCAGATCATTTATATATATCACAAACAATAGTGGTCCCAACACGGATCCCTGTGGAACACCACTGGTCACAGTTCTCTATTTTGAGAAACTCCCTTCCACTACAACTCTCAGTCTCCTGTTGCCCAGCCAGTTCTCTATCCATCTAGCTAGTACACCCTGAACCCCATGCAACTTCACTTTCTCCCTCAGCCTACCATGGGGAACCTTATCAAATGCCTTACTGAAGTGGCTGGTAGAGGTCAGAATATCAGAAGATATGCTCTTGGTCAACAGTCATGAAGTGTGTTTTTTCTTGATCTTAAACAGGAGGTTAAATAGTCTGTCTCAACAGGCAGCGTGAAGTGGAAATTTTCTGGAATTATTACACTTTCAGCTTCAGTGCATTATGTGAAAAGATCTTGATAACAAAAGCTGTAATAGTCCTGAAATTATTAAAGAATGCAAAATTACATTTGGCTGCATCACTAAAAGAATTAGCTCTCAGTAAAGTCAGGTATGCAGCTGGGCAATCAAACTGAAGCAGATATATACCAATATTTATTTTGTACACCTGTTGATCTCACAATAAGGAACAGAAGAATACCATGATCATGAGAATAGTTAGTTCACAAAATTGACTCCAATGGATTCTTACAACAGTGACTGTATTTCGAACAGTACTTCATTGGGATTCCTGCGATCATGAAAGATGCTATGTACATGCAAATCCTTTTTCATTGCACTGAGGATAGTAAAGAAAGTCAGGAACTCCCCCAGTATTATGCTTAACAGAATGAATTAATTCAAAGACCAGTGGCTTTTGTTACAGTAGTTATTTCGCACACAATGTGTGTCTTCTTTGTGTCTTCAGTCATAGTTGACCTCTACATTCTCTAGGAAAGCAAATATAAGCTCAGTTTTACAACATTTACAAGTTGCTAATAATATTATAAAGCAGCTCAAAGCTATACGTAGAAGGATTATGATGCAAATTTAATGCTGAGCCATACAAAGAGGCATTAAAGGAGTGAAAAAAGGTTACATTTATAAAATGCCTTTCGTGAACCAAAGTGCTCTCCAGAAAATAAAGTGCTTTTTAACTTGTACTTACTTTTGTCAAGTATGTAAAGCAATAGGTAACGTTCACACAAGTTCTCACAAAGGGTAACATCGTACCAATGGATAATTAGTTCTTTTAGTGTTGTGGACTGAGGGATAACTATTGACTCAGACACTGTTCTTTGAAACATTGTGTGGAATATTTTATATCCACTTGAAAGAGGAGTCTGAAAGAGCACTAAGTCTTGTCTTCGTGTTCCAGCCAAAAGAATGCCAAGTAAAATGAGGCATATGCCCTTGGTGATGCTCTGAAACATCTTCCTAGACATTTTGTTCAATTCCCTGCAGTAAGGATCCAGGACATTCGAAATCAAGAACAAGAGTTCAATCAGCCAAGCCAAAGCCAATATTTAAACATTGGTTGAAATAAACAATGAATAATTGAAACCAATAGGTTTGGAGGTCTTGAAGAAAAGTTGAGAGGGTTTTAGAGAGACTATTTCAGAATTTCAGACAAATACAAACTAAGGCTTTTATTTCACCCACTGCCTGGGAGGATAGCTGAGATGGGAAACCTTGCAACCTTTAAAAGGTATTTGGACAAGCACTTGAAATGTCAAGGCATTCAAGGCTATTGGCCAAGTGCTGGAAAGTGAGATGATTGTAGGTTTAGAGTGTTTTTGTCTGTGCAGATTTGATGGCCAAAGGACTTCTTCAATCTAGCTTGATTCTATGTTGTTTATTACCGTCCTTTAGGGAAGAAAACTGCCTAATGAAATGTGGGTTATTTTTAAATGCCCTCTGGGATGGGCAATAAAGGCTGGCCTAGCCAGAAACACCCTGATCCCATGAATGATTAAAAAAAGACATGGCCACTCGTTATTGTGAAAGAGATTAAGCAATGAGCAAAATGCTAAAACTGGAAGAATTCTGCCATCTCAGAAAGATTTGTTATGCTGAAGGAGTTGTAGCGATAGGGTTATAAATAATGACAGGAGAAGAGTGTACAACCTCTCAAGACCCTGCCTTGAATGGGATTCACCTTCAATTTCAACTCCACTTCCCTACTCATTCCTCACATTTCTTGATTCCCAAAAGGAGAAAAGCTCAACCTGTTTCAGCTGCAAATATTATCAATGATGGAGCATCTGTAACCATCTGTGGCAGAGATCACCAAAGATTCCTAACCCTTTAAGGGAAGACATTTCTATCTCATCCATGTCCTCAGCGAAGAGTTCCATATTTTGAAGCTGTGCCCTTGTGTTAATGATTACCCAAATAGGGAATGCAACTGAGATAACAAGGTGTAGAGCTGAATGAACACAGCAGGCCAAGCAGCATCATAGGAGCAGAAAATCTGACGTTTCGGCCCTAGACCCTTCTTCAGAAATGGGGGAGGGGAAGGGGGTTCTGAAAGTTGATTGTAGAGGCAGCTATACATCCCTTTCAGCTTCAGCTAAAAGTTTGGGCTCTCTCTGCTGCCAGAATCCCATGTGAGACAATCTGTTTTATTGACTTTGCCTTTGCCAAGGATGTGTTATGAAATGTTACTGTATTGGAACAGTTGCTGTTTAGTAGTAAAATAATCTATCATTCAGTTAAGTCTTCCAAGACAGTTGAAGTTATAAAAATCCTTCTTTCTTTTGTTTGTATTTCAACTGTAGTGTAAGAAAAAAATATGCTTTGCTTAAAGCTGAATAGTGTAACCAATCGAATAACATCTGGAACACAACACCCTACAAAGAAATTGCTGGAAAGATTCAGCAGGTCCGGCAGCATCTGTGGAGAGAGAGCAGGCTTAACATTTTGGAGCCAGTGACTCTTCTTCAGAACATCTTCGGGCCCTTCCGAAGAAGGGTCACTGGATTTAAAACATTAACTCTGCTTTGTCTCCATAGATGCTGCCGGGCCTGCTGAATTTTTTCAGCAATTTCTGTTTTTGTTTCTGATTTCCAACATTCACAGTTCTTTTTGTTTTTTTTTGTTTAGTGCTCAGCAGAAATCCTGTTGAGCCTAAAAGTTAGTGAGAAGAAAGCTCCAGAAGTAGAAAGCTATGTGTGTCAGTGAGGAGGGTATTCTACATTGACATTGAAGACATGATCTTATGGAATCTACATTAAGTAACAGTGGGCTGACTGAGTAACTTGTTTTAAGTGTCTTGCAGGAGACATTAACTGAATCAAATAACACCTATGTGTAACAATTTGCAAAAGGAAATTGATTACAATTGTACCAGCTGAACAAGAGGTTTTACTGGGGAGAAAGGAATTAATTCTGCACTGAGATATGATTGCCTGTAAGAGTATCACTCAGATAAAAGGGACGAATCTATCTTTTTGATGTATGTAATGAGGCTGTTCCAATAGTTCTTGTCTAGTGTAATATAGTTTACTGCTTTACTTCTGTGGAATAAATGTACGTTCTTTTGTTAAAATAAGTTGATAGCTCTGAGTTAAGTATTCTTACTGATTGATGTCCACAAAGAAAAATAAAACATGTGGTCTCTCAAGCCAGGTCTTACTCTGGGAATTAGCATTTCTGTTATTACCATCAACTGATCTTCACAGATCTAAACTTTCATTCCAGATATTTAATTGATGTAACCTGACAGCTGTGCTAGCATTGCTGAGGTTAAGATGAAGGATGAGGGAACGCAGCAAGAATGCCAAGCACCAACTGAAGCAGAAACTCAAGAGGCTACAACTGTGGATGACAATCTGCATCTGCAATTTGGGAAACCTGGGTTCTTTCACATCATGAGGTAGTGAAGAGAGTGTATGTCAAAGGCATTGCAGCTGCCTGCAGATGAATGAAAGGCAGTACCAAGATGCTTTCACATGACTAGAGGATCATATAATCACAGCAGTGTGGGGTCAGGTCAATCCGCCCATCGAGTCCACTCTGACCCACGAAACAGCATCCTATTTAGACCCACCACCCTTCCCTATTCCTGTAACCCTGCATTTCCCCATGGCTAACCTATCTTATACATCCCTGGTCACTATTGGCAATTTAGCGTGGCCAGTCCACTTAGACTGCCCATTTTTGGACTGTGGGAGGAAATCCACGCAGATGTGGGGAGAATGTACAAACTCTACGCAGTCACCTGAGGGTGGAGCCAAACACAAGTTCCTGGCACTTTGAAGGAGCATTGCTAACCACTGAGCCATCATGTCATCCTAATATTGTTACCATTATTGGGAAGCACCTGCAGGCAAATCTGCAGTTGTGAAGCTGGGGGGTAATTCTAAACTCATGCATTGAAGATCACCATTGTTCTGCATTGTCACTGTCAGTGAGAAAAGGAATTGGATAAATATTTAAAGGAGAAAAAATTTGCATCACAGTGGGAAAATGATAAGGAATGGGAATAATTGTATAGAGCTTTTAAAGATCCAACAGAGGCACAGTGGTTTGAGTGCCTTCCTTCTGTTCTGTAATATTCTATAATTCTATTTGCACTAATTCTGGTACCTGCACTGCTGGGAATGCTATTCCAGGAATAATGTCAGTTTTATATTTCTGAAGCTCTTTTGTTGGTAAAACGTTTTAGTTTTATCACCTTGTTGAATGAGTTCCCGTTGTTCAGGTTTGGGAATTTTCTGAAGGGTACACATATGTTAATTGCCAACTCATTATCCAAAAATTCAGCATTTAGGAAAATCTCAGAGAATTGTCAAGTGAGAAATATCCATTCTCTGTAGCTAGCTAAAAAAAAACACGATTTAAGGTGTTGTTTGTATTCGGAAACAAATGGTTGTCTCAAGTGGGCATTCCTTTCATTATGTCAAATTGATCATTTCCAATTCTGCTGAAGAATAGAATAGCATTCATTTAGTATGTTAAAACTGTAAGGATTAAATAGGCAATCATGATGTAAAAATGTCATTAGGTTTAGTATTTACAGTAATCTACTGGAATATATTTGGAAAGATAAAAAAGTTAGTTCATATTTGCATATGACTTTCTTACATAATGCATACAAAATATTGTTTCTTAGGGCCATAATGAAGATTCATATTTCTGTGGAATGCATAAGCAATGCCCTGGTGAGCATTGCAGTGTGAATTATAATGCTTCATGTATCTTTAACTATATTGGTTATTTTCAAACAGAATGCTTTATCATAATAGTGATATTAAAAAAATCAGAAAACGTTATTTTGTCAATAGAATTCTCAGAGAAAAGAAAGATATTTCTGGAGTATGGGTGTTATACAAGTTTTTGCTGCCACTCAGCATACCTCAGTTAGCATTCATCTTGTTTCTCTGCTCCATAATCTGGGGTAACAAATTCGTGAAGTGCCAAGGCTCTGTGGCCTTGTTGAAGGTGTCATCTTTCACGTAGTGTTAAACCAAGATCTTCTTAGCATGTTGTAAAGGGTGTAAAAATTATCAGCATTCATCTGCATAGTGTTAAATCTACTGTGCAATATGTTTCCACATTGGCTTACCTGGCCAAAATTAAAGCGCACCTCCTGTTTCTGCAGGAGTGTGGGGACCCTCACCTCAGTAACTATGGACAATGGTTGAGCATATGGGCCCACTGGCCTCCGATTTTGGTCGGGGGAGAACTATTGCCATTTTTCCAGCCTGGGTATTCTGGTGCAGGGAGGCAACTTCACCATCTCTAAAGTTAGGGAGGTGGTGATCAGGTGCCTCCTTGTAGCAGACATAACATACAGAAATTCTCCCCCAAGAATAATTAAAGTGTGCGCTCTGGTGGTTAAGAGTTAAGAGGTTGACCATCTTGCAGCAGCTCCCACTGCTGCTGGCAACATACAGGCCAGTCATTCTAGCCAGAGACTTCACTAGGATCATCGATGTGGCAGCACAGTCTAGAGGGGCTGACAGCAATCTGGACAACACACCCACGTTCCTAATGTTAAAGTCGCCAAGCTGCACAGTATTGTCAGTGCCCCTGCAGACAGAGTGCAGCGTAGATCCATCTGGTTGTGGCCAGAAAGGCCTATCTGCTCCAGGATAGATTTTCTACTTGTGTTCTGCATGTTCTCAGTCAGATCCATTGACATCAAGCAGAGTTCTTCTGTGACCGCTGCCTCCTACTTGGTGACTTGTCACTTACAGGATGACCAGTCGGCTGATGGAAGGTGGGTGTGAAACTGTTGAGGCACACTGAGGAGCTCAAAAGGAATTACACAGGCTGGAGAACCATGAAGCCCTTCTTTACATCTCCAACAGATTGGTGGGAAACAGCCAAGGAGAACGTCAAGAGCTTCTTTAACATCAAAGGTGTTCAGAAAGCTCGACTGTGGCAGGCAAAGCTGTCCAAACTCCAGAAAAGCATACAAAACCTACACCTGTTGCAGATGATGGGGGTTGATGTCATGGAGGATCTCCAGGAGTGAAGAGCCAGCAAGCCTCACTCTTTGCCTTGGAGGCCCCCAAGATGATCTTCCAGTCCAGGGTCTACACCATGGAGCAGGATGAGACATGCTCGTGTTTTTTCTTCCAGAAGCTGCAAAAGGAGAGCTCTGGGCTCATTAGGCTGAAGAAAGATGGGTTGATAACATCATTCCAGCCTTACATCCTGAAGATCAGCAAATCCTTTTATACAAGACTGTATAACACAAAGCCCAACAGATAGCACTGCCTCCCAATCATTCCTGTCTTCTATCATGGACGTCTTAGACAACAGCACATGGGAGAAGCTGGACCAGCCATTATTTCCATATAAGCTGACCAAGGCCCTCGAGTCCTTAGAAAACAATAAAGCTCCCAGAAGCAACAGCTGACCAGCTGAGTTGTATTCAGCTCCATGGGACTTGGTTGGCCAGGACTTGCTGGAGGTTTATGACAGTATGCTTCTGGCAGTAGGATGTGTGAATCCGTGAATCCTCATACAAGCAGAAGGGGGACAGGGAGGAAATTAGAACTTGGTGACCAATTGCACTGCTAAATGCAGGTTACAAAATCCTGTCTAAGGTCATTGCCAACTGGGTCAGATCATCTCTGGGATCAGTGATTCACCCCAACCAAACCTGTGCTGTACCATGCAGGACAGACTCTGAAATGGGTGGATGCCTGCCTCATCAGCCTGGACCAAAAGAAAGCCTTTAACAGGATATCACACACATTGATGTGGAACATGCTCTTTAAAATGGCTTTGGGGAGGGTTTCTGCAATTGGATCTGATTGCTCTACACAAGCAACAGTAGTGCAGTCTCAATCAATGGATGGAAATTAGAAAGCTTCCCAATCAGACCTGGATTCAAGCAGGGCTGCCCACTCTCTCCTGCCTTGTTTGCGTGCAGTGTAGAGCCTTTTGTCAAGTCCATCAGCAAGGACGTGAGCCTGAGAGGGGGGACTATTCCAGGCAGTGAAGCCTGCAGGTCAAAGTCTCCCTGTACATGGATGATGTCGCCATTTTCTGTTCAGATCCACTGTCAGTGCGCGGACTCATGAGATCTGCAACCAGTCCATAGAGCATAAAATATAGAACAGTGCAACACAGTACCAGCTCTTCTACCCATGATATTGTGCCAACCTATTATCTTACTCTAAGGTCAAACTACACTGCATACCTTACATTTTACTATCATCCGTGTGCCTACCTAGAGTCAATTAAATGTCCCTAATGTATCTGACTCCACTACCACTGCCGGCAGCTCATTCCATGCACCCACCACTCTCTGTGTGAAGAACCTACCTCTGACATCTCCCTGATGCCTTCCTCCAATCACCTTAAAATTATGCCCCCTCGTAGTAGTCATTTCCACCCTGGGAAAAAGTCTCTGGCTATCCACTCTATCTATGCCTCTCATCATCTTGTACACTTCTTTCAAGTCACCTCTCATCCTTCTTCGCTCCAATGAGAAAAGCCCTAGCTCCCTCAACATTTCCTCATAAGACCTGCCCTCCAGTGCAGGCAGCATCCTGGTAAATCTCCTCTGCACCCTCTCTAAAGCTTCCACATCCTTCTTATAATGAGGCGACCAGAACTGAACACAATATTCTAAGTGTGTTCTAACCAGAATTTTATAGAGCTGCAGCATAAACTCGCGGCTCTTAAACTCAATTCCCCTGCCAATGACAGCCAACACACCATACGCCTTCTTAACCCTATCGACTTGGATAGCAACTTTGAGGGATCTATGGACGTGGACCCCAAGATCCCTCTGTTCCTCCACACTGCCAAGAATCCTACCATTGACCCTGTATTCTGCATTCAAATTCGACCTTCCAAAATGAATCACTTCCCACTTTTCTGGGTTGAATTCCATCTGCCACTTCTTTGCCCAGCTCTGCATCCTGTCAATGTCACATTGTAACCTGCAGCAGCCTTCCACACTATCCAGAAATCCACCAACCTTCGTGTCATTGGCAAACTTACTAACCCACCCTTCCACTTCCTCATCCAAGTCATTTATAAAGATCACAAAGAGCAGAGGTCCCAGAACAGATCCCTATGGAACACCACTGGCCAGTTTGAAATGGCCTTGGGAGCCAAGGTAAATCAAGGCAAAAGTGAGTCCATATTCTTTGGTCAACTGATCCGTTTTCCCCTTCATCGTCATGACAGATTACCTGAATGTGCTGGGAATATGGTTTGGGAGGGGTGGGGCTTATGCAAAAATGTGGGAAGGTTGCATTGCCACGGTGAGGCAGAAACTGGGCTTTTGGGAGCACCTTTCCCTCTCCATAGCAGGAAAAAGCCTAGTCATTAGGTGTGAGGTACTCTCTCTGTTGTTGTACGTGGCGCAGGTCTGGCCCATTCCCTGAACCTGCACTGTTGCTGTTACCCAAACCATCTTCGATTTCATCTGGAGGTCTAAGATGGATCATGTCCGCAGAGACACAACGTTCAAAGCTCTAGATAAGGGGCGGGGTGGGGGGTGGAGGAGAAAATACCCAGTCACACCCAGTTCTTGATCCCACCTTTGTGTATGGCTGCATCAAACTGAGCATAGACCCTCAGAACGCAAACACCAAGGGTCACTACGTACTGAGGTTTCAGCTGTTCCTGGTGTTTCAAAGGAAGTAACTGACCTTTTGCTGCAGAATGCTCCAAGTAGTTGGACTGTTCCATATCATTTGTCCTTCATGGAGAAATTTGCAAACAAAACCATCCGGACTAGAAGTTCATCAGGGAGCGGTCAGCACACAACATCCTTGAGACCCTATGAAAGGATGGATTCTGTCAAGTGTATTGCTGGACAGACTGTCAAAGTGATTTGGCAGAATGTCTCATCATCAGAACGTTCCAACAAGCACCAAGATATTACTTGGTTGGTGGTGAGAAGGGCTCTACCTATGAGATCCTTCAAATATGCCTGGACTCTTTGTACCATTGCACACTGCACTCAAAATGACTGTGGGGGGACAAGAATGTTACACACCTCCTTCTGGAATGTGCCTTTGTAAAGGAAGTTGTGAGAAAGATGCAACGGTTTTTGTCAAGATTCATTCCGAGCAGGTCCATGATGAAGCATTCTGTGCGCTATGGGCTGTTCCCCGAGATGCACACTGAAACAAACATCAACTGTACCTTCTGGAACATCAACTCTGTGAAAGATGCTCTTTGGTCTGCCCGAACCTGGTAGGTCTTCCACAACAAGGAGTTGACACCAACTGAGTGTTGCAGATTGGCACTTTCCAAGGTCCAGGACTATGTGCTGAGGGATGCACTAAAGTTTGGGGCAGCCGCTGCCAAGGAGCAGTGAGGAAAGACCACTGTCTCAGGTCTTCCTGACAAAGTTAACTGGGGTCTGTTCAGTATCAGGCCCTCCTGGTGCCTCAAATGCACGTAAATATAGACTTGTATAAATAAGAAATGCCTTGGATTTTAGTTTATTCTCAATATGTAAGGACTGTATGGAATTGAACTGCTATAGTGATTATGTATGCATATGAAGATTTCTTTGATGAACAAAGCTTATTTTAAAAATGAAAAAAAGTATAAAAGATCACGTAGGGATGCAATGTTTTTTGTCGAGGTTCATCCCAATCAGGTCTATGATGCAGGACTCTGTGCTCTACAGCCTGCTCGCCGGGACACACAATGAGGCAAACATTGACTCCACCTCGAGGACCATCGACTCGGTGAAAGATGCTCTTTGGTCTGCCCGAAACTTGCTGGTCTTTGAGGGTAAAGAGTTGACCTTGACCAAGTATTGCTGACTGGCACACTCCAATGTCCAGGACTATCTGCTGAGGGACACACTTAAGCTCGTGTTAATTGCTGCCATGGCTTATTGGGAAAGACCACCATCTAAGGTCTTTCTGCCAAAGTATAATGAGGGCCTGAGATAACAAGCATGGGGCTGGATGAACACAGCAGGTCAAGCAGCATCTCCTATGATGCT
>JAHRHZ010000039.1:17237718-17250481 GCA_024137785.1 Ginglymostoma cirratum
CGGATTCTCCAGCATCTGCAGTACCTTTTATCTCTGATATAATGAGGGCCCATTCGGTAGTCAGAACTTCTCGTTGTCTCAAAATGAATGGAAATAGATTCCTGCATGAGAAGAAAATGCCTTTGTCTTGCACCTGCAGGGAAGCTCTGAAGAATATCAAATATATTGTTTGTTTTTCCTCTGTAAAAGCCATACTGAACTGTTTTAGAAATTTTTGTATGTACTTAAAGAAAATTTTTATGAGCAAAGTGTACTTTGAGCAAAATAGAGAAAAGATGCTCTATCAATTTTCTGGCCATACTGTAGGGTTATGGTTTGCAGTCAATAACATGCTGATTTTTAGGTGGTTTGAATCAGCCCCAGATCCCCTCGTCCTGACACTGGACTTATTTAGGGGATGTGAAATGCAGAAGGCAGTAGACAGGTGTTCAGGGCAGAAGAATCTCTGTGTTTATTTAAATACAAAAGATAAGTACAATATAAGAAATACAGATAAAAGCATGAAACAGTGGGATCAGCGCTATCAATTATACAGAGGATGGTAACTGAACACACCATTAAATGAAATACAGATTAAACTCTATTAGAACCTAAGCAGCAGTTTTAATCATAGAAACTTTAATCAGACTTCCTACCCTTGGGGTCCCATGCACCATCACCACCCACCTTCCCCTCACTGCTAGCTAGGTTGGAAACTTTGGGGTCTCAGAGTTTAAGCTCACCACTGAGGAACATGCGATTTTGAAGTAAAGCTAGCTGTTAAGGTTCTTGCTGTCAGTTCTCTTGGTTCGGAACCGGCCCAGGTCTGGAAGCTTTGGTTTGGATGGCATTTGGTTGGTTTCCCCTCTCTCAGATGTCCATTGTTGTGATGATGCCCTTAGTTTAGCTTCTCTGTTCGACTTCTGTGGTTCTTGTTTGTGAGGCTGCTCGCTAGGGTTGGAAACCTGTGGGGAAGTTGCTTTGTGCAGAAGCTTGTTGTTGAAAAGGCTGTCTCCCTGATAAAATCAAAACTAGCTAGCAGTTATATAGTCTGTGTGCCTGTTATCTCCACTCAACTCTATGTTGTCCATTGTGTTCCTGGTGTTTCCTTCTGAAGTTAATTGGCTTCCCGATAGTTAAGAGCATGTGTGAATGTATTTTGATTGAAGTTGGATGCTGGCCATCTCTGTGAATGCTTTTTGAATGAGGTTGAATGTTAGGTATCTGTGTAGGACCTAGAAGTGTCTGTGCTGTGTAGCCCGAGGTATAAAAGTTAGTTTCATTTTAGGGTAACAAGGTGTAGAGCTGGATGAACACAGCAGGCCAAGCAGCATCAGAGGAACAGGAAAGCTGACGTTTCAGGCCTAGAGCCTTCTTCAGAAATGGGGGAGGGAAAGGGGGTTCTGAAATAAATAGGGAGAGAGGGGGAGGTGGATAGAAGATGGATAGAGGAGAAGATAGGTGGAGAGGAGACAGACCAGTCAAAGAGGTGGGGATGGAGCCAGTAAAGGTGAGTGTAGGTGGGGAGGTAGGGAGGGGATAGGTCAGTCCAGGGAGGATGGACAGGTCAAGGGGGCGGGATGAGGTTAGTAGATAGGAGATGGGGGTGGGGCTTGAGGTGGGAGGAGGGGTCAGGTGGGAGGAAGGATAGGTTAGGAAGGCGGGGACAAGCTGGGCTGGTTTTGGGATATGGTAGAGGGAGGGGAAATTTTGAAGTCTGTGAAGTCCACATTGATACCATTGGGCTGCAGGGTTCCCAAGCGGAATATGAAGTGCTGTTCCTGCAACCTTCGGGTGGTATCGATGTGGCACTGCAGGAGGCCCAGGATGGACATGTCATCTGAGGAATGGGAGGGGGGAGTTGAAATGGTTCGCGACTGGGAGGTGCAGTTGTTTAGTGCGAACCAAGCGTAGGTATTCCACAAAGCAGTCCCCAAGCCTCCGCTTGGTTTCCCCCATGTAGAGGAGGCCACAACGGGAACAGTGGATACTGTATACCACATTAGCTGAAGTGCAGGTGAACATCTGCTTGATGTGGAAAGTCTTCTTGGGGCCTGGGATGGGGGGAGGGGGGAGGTGTGGGGGCAGGTGTAGCACTTCCTGCGGTTGCAGGGAAAATGCCGGGTGTGGTGGGGCTGGAGGGGAGTGTGGAGCGGACAAGGGAGTCACGGAGAGAGTGGTCCCTCTGGAAAGCAGATAAGGGTGGGGAGGGAAAAATTTCTTTGGTGGTGGGGTTGGATTGCAGATGGCGGAAGTGTCGGAGGATGATGCGTTGGATCCGGAGGTTGGTGGGGTGGTACGTGAGGACGAGGGGGATTCTTTTTTGGTTATTATTGCCTGGAGTGGGTGTGAGGAATGAGTTGGGGGAAATGCAGGAGACGCGGTCGAAGGCGTTCTCGACCACTGAGGGGGTGAAGTTGCGGTCCTTGAAAAACAAGGGCACCTGAGATGTTCGGGAGTGGAATGCATCCTCCTGGGAGCAGATGCGGCAGAGGCGAAGGAATTGGGAATAGGTGTTGGCATTTTTATAGGAAGCTGGGTGGGAGGAGGTATATTCTAGGTAGCTGTGGGAGTCGGTGGGCTTGAAAAAACCCCCTTCCCCTCCCCCATTTCTGAAGAAGGGTCTCGGCCCGAAACGTCAGCCTTCCTGCTCCTCTGATGCTGCTTGGCCTGCTGTGTTCATCCAGATGTATACCTTGTTATCTCAGGTTCTCCAGCATCTGCAGTTCCTGCTATCTCTGAAACAATTCATTTCAGGGTGTCAGGTTTAGTTGATTGTTCTCTTAAAGTTGAGATGTACTTTGGAATTCCAAGCTGAACAGTAGCCCCAAACAGAAATCATTCTGGTTTGGTTGTGTATTTGCAGCCAGAGTCCAGGATTTTGTCCAGTATTTTAAATGTTAGAAAAGCCCAGGGTCTCAACCAGTATTTGAGATGATGGGGATTTTTTTTTATGCAACCCTACAATACCAGACTGTTGAACCATCAAAATTGAATGTAGATTAGCAGGCCCATCATTTATGACACCAAGGTCTGAATGGCTTAGGTATTGTGTTTTCTTCATAATCTTCAGTATTTCCATTTTAATGTTTTCATGGGAATTACAACTGACAGGTATTTTGGGACAACCTGTTCTGTTGTGTGATGACACACCTCTGGAGCAGATAAGACTTGAACCCAAGTCTCCTCACTCAAGAGATAGGGACACTGCTACTGCTATTTAAGGCACCCAAATTGTCACAAAATGTTTCTTTTTCAGTTTGTCATTTAGGTGTCGTTGATTGTAAAAGAAAATACTCGACTACTCTTTTCTTTAGATGCTGATGTAAATTCTGACGTAAATTCTGGTATTCTCTGTGAATTTTTTTCTCCGATTTCGATTGAAAAAGCCAGTCTAGGCAAGACCAGATGTTGTTTCTATCCGTTCACAGGAGGTGGATCTTGCTGACAAGGCCAGTATTTATTGCTCACCTGCAGTTTCTCTTGAATTTGTGTGAGTAAGCCATCTTCTTGAATTGCTGAACTCTGTCTGCTGAAAGTACTCTGGTGAGCACGCCTTGATATTCTTTGAATAATGCCTTGAAAGGGTACATTGAACTGAGTGGACAGCTTAATGTCTTATCTAAAGGACAATGCACACACCATTTCAGTGATAGCTTAGCTTATGTGCTTTGAAGTCCTGGAACTTTAACACAGACACAGTTTCCCGAGTTAAAAAATGTACCTCACTTCTATGACTTTTGGCCTCTGCCATCCTACTTGGGGATGTCACATTCTCTATCTCATCCTGTCAGTCACCCTGTTTTATTTTCCAATCCCACTTTGTTTAAATGTCTCAGTAATGTATTTTTCTATCGCGTCTTAACCCTCCTGTCTTCCTTCTTCCTGACAGTTCCATCTCCACCTGTCACCTTCCCATATTTCCTCTCTCTCTCCTTCACATATCATTTCAATCTCTCCTTGCCTACTTTCTTTGATGCTCAGGTAACCTTTACTGACTCCTTGATGTGGCTGGTTCCCGATTTTATCCTTTCACATGATTACCCATTCAGAATATTGAACCATTAGCATATTTTAGAACTGAAAGTGCTGGAGAAACTCAGCACATCTGGCAGCATTTATGGACAGAAAGCCCAGACCTTGATACTTTATTTCAAAACCCTACCATATGCAGTATTTAACATTTATTCACATATCATTTTTCCCAGTTTTTGTTGTCGCCTTGTCACCCTTTGATATTGCCTAAGTTTCTGCCATACATAACAAATCAACTACTTTGCTGATTCTTCCTTTCAATTTCACTGACACTCTTCTATCACAAATCTCTCAACTGGACTTCCAACTAATCCAACTAAAGATAATCCATTGATTAAGTGACAACAAGGTGTAGAGCTGGATGAACACAGCAGGCCAAGCAGCATCAGAGGAGCAGGAAAGCTGACGTTTTGGGCTTAGACCCTTCTTCAGAAATGGGGGAAGGGAAGGGGATTCTGAAATAAATAGGGAGAGAGGGGGAGGAGGATAGAAGATGCATGCAGGAGAAGATAGGTGGAGAGGAGACAGACAGGTCAAAGAGGCGGGGTTGGAGCCAGTAAAGATAAATGTAGGGGGGAAGTTAGGGAGGAGATAGGTCAGTTCAGGGAGGATGGACAGGTCAAGGGGGCGGGATAAGGCTAGTAGGTAGGAGATGGTGGTGGTGTTCGAGGTGGGAGGAGTGGATAGGTGGGAGGACAGGTTAGGGAGGCGGGTACGAGCTGGGCTGGTTTTGGGATGCGGTTGGGGAAGGGGAGATTTTGAAGCTTGTGAAGTCCACATTGATACCACTGGGCTGCAGGGTTCCCAAGCAAAATATGAGATGCTGTTCCTGCAATCTTCAGGTGGCATCATTGTGGCACTGGAGGAGGCCCAGGATGGACATGTCGTCCAAGGAGTGGGAGGAGTAGTCGAAATGGTTCGCGAAATCCTGGGCCTCCTGCAGTGCCACAATGATGCCACCCGAAGGTTGCAGGAACAGCATCTGATATTCTGCTTGGGAACCCTGCAGCCCAATGGTATCAATGTGGACTTCACATGTTTCAAAATCTCCCCTCCCCCAACCGCATCCCAAAACCACCCCAGCTCATTCCAGCCTCCCTAACCTGTCCTCCCACCTATCCATTCCTCCCACCTCAAGCCCCACCCCCATCTCCTACCTACCAGCCTAATCCTGCCTCCTTGTCCTGTGTGTCCTCCCTGGACCGACCTATCCCCTCCCTAACTCCCTGGATATATTCACCTTTACTGGCTCCAACCCCGCCTCCTTGACCTGTCAGTCTCCTCTTCACCTATCTTCTCCTTTATCCATCTTCTATCCACCTCCCCCTTTCTCCCTATTTATTTCAGAATCCCCTTCCCGTCCCTCATTTCTGAAGAAGGGTCTAGACCCAAAACATCAGCTTTCCTGCTCCTCTGATGCTGCTTGGCCTGCTGTGTTCATCCAGCTCTACACCTTGTTGTCTCAGATTCTCCAGCATCGGCAGTTCCTACTATCTCTGTAACCATTGATTAAGTTCCATCTTTGTATTTCCATCTTCTTCCATCACCGCCAGAATGAAGAATTACATCAAATCAATCAAATGATAACACATTGTGGAGCTGGATGAATACAGCAGGCCAGGCAGCATCAAAGGAGCAGGAAAGCTGACTTTTCGGGTCAGGCCTCTTCTTCAGACCCTTCCCCAGCTCCACACTCTGTATTTCTCTGACTTCAATATCGGCAGTTCTTACTTTCTCTAAATCAATCAAATGGTTGCTTTTAAAATTTTATTGACAGACGATACAGATCTCCTGAATGCAATGTATCTGGTTGTTACTTTTCACTGTGGATGCTTAATCACGCGCATGAAAAGATTTCCAGATGTAACTAAATAATGGTTGTTTGATCCATGAGGATCTCAGTCCTTTGAGCTAATGTCTGCAGTTGCTGCCCAATTCATGAGGATTATGTATCTGGACTCCTCATACTGTCATAGATCTAAAGATCCAAATAACTCTATCCTGATGCATCTCTAAAGGACATACATTCTGGATTAACTTTTAAACAAAGGTTAAATAGGTTGGAACTCTACTCATTTGAAATTATCAGATTAAGAGATGATCTCATTGAAACATATAGGATTCATAAGGGGATTGACAGGCTAATACTGAGAGGATACTTCCCCCATGGGAGAGTCTAGAACCAGAGCACATAGTCTCAGTATAAAGGGACACCAATTTGACACAGAAGATGAGGAATTTCTTCTCTCAGAGACTTTGGAACTCCTTGCCACAGAGTCGTTGTGTATGTTTGAGGCTGAGAGAGATAGATTCTTAATATGTCAGGGAATCAAGAGTTACGGGGAAAAGGCAGGAAAGTGGAAGTGAGGAATGTCAGATCTGTCATGATCTTACTGAATGAATAAGCAGGCTTAAAAGGGCAAATGGCCTATTCCTATTTCTTTTGGTCTTATGGTCTTATTCAGCCTAATTTCAATACCATTATTTATAGATCCCCACCATCACCAAGCCAGATTCTAGTCCAGCCGAGTAAATGGTTCACAGACTGTGACTAAAATGGAACTACCCCTAAGCTGACACTTGACCACTGGTAAGAGAAATAAAGAAAATTAATACCACTATATAACACCATTCATGACTCAAGATTTCCTAACAAAGGTACTTTCCAAATGTAGTCACTGTTGTAGCCTAGGAAATATGGCACCCAATTGCATGCAGTCAGATCTATAACAACAGTGTGCTACTGACCAGATAATTTGTTTTTAACTTGTTGTTCAGTGACAAATATTGTGCAGGGTACCATCATTCTGCTCTTCCTGTTACTTAAATGTGATTCTCTTACTCTTAGTATTTCTGTCTCAGAATCAGAACGTTTGGGGCCATAAACCATTGGAACACAACACCTTCAGTCTGACCCCGACAGCATCATTAGGCCCTGATTCCCCATCATCATAACTGCCACCAGCATTTACCTTTCTCACTACTGCCACCAAATCTTCATCTCACCCCTCCTCCCCATTACTAACAACACCCCACCATCCACCTGAATGAAGCTGCCAAAATTCCTATCATTGGCCTTTCATTTTCCTTCCCTGTCCTTGCTCCCAAGGATGAGTAGGTTACCTGACACTCTCAGGGACCTGACAACACCCAAATCAGCTATAGGCTTTCATTCCCACTTTTGCTAGCCCATCATTCTTGCTCTGGATATTACTAACCCAAGGTAGTTTTGACAATGGAATATACACAATGTTCTTTGTTAAAGCAAGGTACACTACAAAAAAAAACCTACAAAAATCTCACCTATACATTGTTTTTAATCATAAGTGAACTCTTTTACAGGGACTTGTCCAAAGCTCAGACCAGAATCAGTCATCAGCTTGCTCCATCTCAACTTCTGGCCATCAATCAATTTCTGCTGCAAGGTAAATTTTTACTGTGAAGCAAGCAGTTTGCAGCTCTTTCCATACAAGGGAGCTATACATTTATACTCTTGATACTACCCTGTCTGTAACAAATGATCAATTTGATAACCAGCGCACATCATAAATGTTTCATATTTCCCATGTCATAGAGTCATAGACATACAGCATGGAAATGGACCCTTCGGTCCAACTTTTCCATGCCAACCAAGTTTCCCAAACAAGGTCCCAGTTGCCTATGTTTGGCCCATATCCCTCTAAATCTTTCCTATTCATATATTTGTCCAAATGTCTTTTAAATTTTGTAGCTTTACCTGTATCTACCACTTCCTCTGGCAGTTCATCCACTTACGAACTACCCCCTGTGTGAAAAAGTTGCCCCTCATGTCCCTTTTATATCTTTCTTCTCTCACCTTAAAAATATGCTCCCTAGTTTGAATTCTCCCACTGTAGGGAAAAGTTCTTTCACTATTTGGTTGGATCAAGTAACCTGTTAAGACTTGCATGTGGTTCCTTGAAAAGAGGCTTGAATAGTTCATTGCTCTCAATGAACTTTGATATAAAACTACCATGTGCTTGCTTTTCACCACTTTTATGCCATCCAATCAACTGTATGATCTATATACAGCACAATTCGATGATGTTGAGACCATCACTATTTTTCGTAATTTTTCTTATTTTTGTTTTGGAACTGTGAGTCACAGGTGAGAATTGAACTTTGAACAATAACTTGTTTTTCAAAAGAGAAGAGAGAACAAAAGACTGATGTTTGCTGTTGGGAAATGACCTGGACAGGTAATGCTGGTTAATTATTGCTCTAAGTACACTGTAGACACTTTGGCATTGAGATGTTATGATGCTCAGAGACTGGATGTTGAATTGTTCACTCAAGTGAGAACCAGGACTGGCTGGCCGACCACAGAGAATTTTGCAAAAGAAAGAGCAAAATATAGAGTGAACTGTCGCTAACTCGAGTTTTGGGCAGGAGGCAGTTTTGCTTTAGAAGCTATTTTTTTGGTTTTGTCTAGTTATTCTCCAGTTAGCAACCTTTCAAGTGTTCTGAGAAAAGAACCCCAGTCTGCCAGAAATAAGGAAAAAGGCTCCAGAGGTCTGTGAAAGGTATTTGCATTGAATGGTGAATGCAGAAGTCAAGCAAGTATTACATGCCTAATATGCAGCATATCATCAATAGATTTAATGAAAGCCTGGTATTCACTGCTGGAACAGTAATTGGACTGGCAAATTACAATTGTTTCATTTTCTTTTAAGTTTATTCCACAACTGTGTCTGTCTATCGATGTTTGAGACGGAGGTTTTATGATCCAAGAAGATTGGACTTTGGTTATTGATATTAATCAGATTGCATTGTTGTTTATCTGAATTGTGCTGAAGTTACATTATTCATAATAAATTGTTATTTTTTTGTTTAAAATATAAACTTGGTGTCCAAACTCTGTTTCTGGAAAAGTCTGCTTAGGAACCAATGTGCAATTTTGAGGGTCATTGAATATCTGAGGTACGCAGTGTTGCAAATCTAGTGCGGCTGATTGACTTGACATGCTGCCACTTTGTCGTAACAATGACCGTCACCAATTCAGCAGACGAATAAGTCACATTATCACATCTGATTCATTGTGTCTATTTTAAACAAAACTTCAGCTTTTCGGGAGTTAATGTGACAGTTCAGTCTAAACAAACAAACGCGCATATTCCTTCAGCAAACACAAAAAAGTAACTGTGATATTAGATGCATCCAGGTTTTTCATGCCTTCCAGACACACCACCAACAACTGTACCCACAGCCCTCCTGCACACAGACATGCCAATCAGCCCTCCACAACTCACCACACCAGCACAGAGTCATAGTGATAAAGTCATACGGCACAGAAACAGACACTTCGGTCCGACCAAACCATGCCAACCATAATCCCAAACTAAACTAGGCCCGCCTACCAAAAATGTGTCAAGTAAGCAAAAATTCATACCCTTTAGGTCTTCACTTCTCTGTATATCTGCTTATACGATTCCACCTACCTGAAAATCTCATGTGAATTGAAAATTAGAGCAGAGATGGACTTGGGGACAAAGTCACTGAGCCCGAGAGTTCTGACTAAGAATTAGGCAGCATTGAAATGCTGATACATTTTCAGGGCTGGGCCCTTAATCATCATCACCACCCAGAAAGAAGTAAAACCATATTCATCTTCCTGAGGATAGAAGTCTACAAATCCAAGGATACTTAAGAATGAATTTTATGTACAGATACGGGTATGTTTTAGAAATGAGAGACATTTTGAAAATAAGTCAATTTTTTTTTTAAAGAAGTTTACCGTTAAAAAACATTGATTTCAGTTCTGCACTCTATGTGTCTCGTTAAATGATGTCGTTTTAACCATTTCATTGAAAGTAATTACCAGAGATGTTGATGAAAAGAGCTTCTTGGTGTCCTGCCAAATAATTCAAGGGAAACTGCATTTTGACATTTGAAAATTAATGAGGCTGCTAACTATAAAGAACTCATTATTTGTTGGTACAACTGCAAACTTTGTGGGGCCAAAGCAGGATTCAGGCTAGCATTTTTTATGACAAATTTGTAAGTTTCAAGCCAGTTCCAAAAGAAAGAAGGAGCTGTATTTACGTAGAACGTTTCCCAACCTCAGAGCACCCTTAAAGACCATAGGTGTAAATGAAATCTATTTGAAGGGAAGTTGTTGCTTCAATATACACAAGATTACTTGTGTCCAGCTGGCTCTCAGAATCGGTAATATGATAATGACTGGGATGATAATCCTTAGTGTTGTTGATTGTGGGTAAATGTAAGTTGTAACACAGGTAAGAACTCCCTGGCTCATCTTTAAGTTACTGGGGCTTCATGCATCCATCTAAAAGGGTAGGCAGTGCCTTGGTTTCTCAAATGTTCTGGAAGACTACATCTCCAACTTTACAGTACTCATTTCAGTCCTCAGTTGAACACCAGCTTAAATTTTACATTTTCTTATTGACCTGTTCAGAGATGTCATTGCACACCTTTGGAGCAGGTGGGAGTTAGAACCTGGTCCTCCTTGCTCAGAGGTAGGACCCTGCCAGCACACCACAAGAACATACCAGCAGAGATTTTACGCTTGTCTCTGAAGTGGGCCTTGATAAGGTGGGTGAGGATGCTCAGGGGTCTGGTAGTAATAATGAAAGTGAGGAACAGAGTGCTGATGGGATTGGTGAGAGGCAGAAATGGGTGAGTGGCAAGTGAGGGGAGTCTGGTGGCAGTGACTGAGATGGAGAGCCCGATGTAAGTGATGGGAGGTTTCGATCAGGAGGTGTGGGCTAAAGGTATACAAGGATATGTATTGGGGAATTCTTAATCAGGAATCTTGATCAACGGGATAAATGCAACTGTAACTGTCTCTGAATCTTCCAAATTGTCACATTGATGAAGCTGCTGTCAACCAGAGTTAAATTCACAAAGCTTCAAGTGTTGAAGTTGAGGCTTGCTAAATCATTATTTACATTAAAGATGCCCCCACCCCCAACTGCCTCCCTTGGTACTAGGTTGGTGTCATTCATACTTTCTAGCCTTGGATAGCATTAGAAATGAGGGAGTTGTGGATTTGATTTGAGAAACACATTTCGCACAAATCAGCAGGATTCATTGCTATCTGCAGAGGGAACATAGGGCAGGGGAGTTGAACTGGGTGCAGAAAGTAAGTCCAGGCACTATGGGCCAGGCATTGTTCTGAGCTGAAATCATTCTATGAGATCTGCAAATACCACTCAAACCTTGCCACCTGATCTCAAGCTACCTGATTTCATAAGGTTAAAACTGAATGTAAAATGCTAATTTCAGAAGGCTGGAAAGTAAAAATAAATCAAGGTTATTCAGCGTTCCGTGTTTTGTGTCTGAGAATGGAAGAGAATTCATGAAGCTGAAAGCAGTGTTCCTATGATATGCATGGTTTAATCAATATCACAGTAGATAACGGTAAGTGCCTTTATGATATCAACCAATTTAACAGGTCATTTTTCACTGAAATCTCAAAATCTAACATTGTGGAGTCTGTATCAAATCTTCAATTGACCTAAATTTACATTAAATTTGATTCATGTGAACACCTCGAACATGTTACTTCTTTAGTAGGCTGTAAGCGCTGAAGAATGTTTAAAAAGAGAATATTTTACTGCCGACAGTGAGTTATTTTAGTTCTTTCCTGACCATGAAAAACCCATAACTCAGAAATGCTGCAACCATAAGTGAACTAGGATGACATTTTACACAAGTCAACAAATAGTGTGCGGTCACAGTGAGATATCTTATTGGCTAGACTCGCTCCAGTTGGGTCCTTGAAAGATTTTATAATTGAATGCTGGAAAACCACAGTCTAAAATGTTACATGAATTATCGATTTTAATTTCTGTTTATTGAAAATTGTTTGGGGGGCTCAGCACCCTAAAAGCCGAATGCTGTTTCTCAGCTGTCTCCCATGTTATATTGTATCGTTATTGACAGCAGTAACATTAACAGAAAAAGCAAGTGGCATTGAATACCTTCATGTTGTTACAATTTGAACATTTAGTAAACTCTCGAACACCAATTGTAACTTTCTTCTAGGTTAAAGGAATAACGCAATTTGTTGTTTTCAATTTAACTATAGAAAATACACAGTGCATATCATATGTGGTGCATAGATACTACGGAAGTTCTGTCTAATTATGCAATAGTAATGTTTAGCAGAAGTATTGCAAAAAAAACTTTTAAAAATCATGTGTAATATTTTCTACTTCTTGCAGTAAGTGATATCAATGGTAAGAACTAGAGTTCTCATCCCACTTTTGGCATCCATATCGACACATAAGGTAAATGTGAACAAGGAAAATCTATTTGCCCATTAGTTTAGAAACATTCTCCAACTCATCCATTATTGCTTTTTTTTTTGGTGATTCCAGGGGTTTTGGGTCTACTATGATACCTAGAACTCCTGACCATCTATGAGACACTGTTTTAATAAAGAAGAATCCAGACATCAGTTCAAGCAGCATCATAGGAGCAGGAAAACTTGACGTTTCGGGCCTAAACCCTTCATCAGAAATGGGGGAGGGCAAGAGGGTTCTGAAATAAATAGGGAGAGAGGGGGAGGCGGATAGAGGATGGATAGAGGAGAGGATAGGTGGAGAGGAGGCAGACAAGTCGAAGAGGCGGGGATGGAGCCAGTAAAGGTGAGTGTAGGTAGTGGGGTAGGGAGGAGAACTGCACCTTCCAGTCGCGAACCATTTCAACTCCCCCTCCCATTCCTCAGATGACATGTCCATCCTTGGCCTCCTGCAATGCCACAGTG
>JAHRHZ010000039.1:17265481-17299965 GCA_024137785.1 Ginglymostoma cirratum
TCAAAGAAGGGTCTAGGCCCGAAACGTCAGCCTTCCTGCTCCTCTGATGCTGCTTGGCCTGCTGTGTTCATCCAGCTCCACACCTTGTTATCTCAGATTCTCCAGCATCTGCAGTTCCTACTATCTCTGAAACAATCAGGAGTGTGATGGATTACTGTCCATACGACAACAGCAGCTCCCACAAGACTCAAGAAGCTTGAAATCATACGGGTCAAAATTCTAAAGAACACCCATACCAGATTCATAATGTTAACTCTGCTTCTCAATACACACATGCTGACAGTCCTGCTGACTCACACTCTGTTTTTGTTCAAAGTAGCCTGATATATTGACAATTAATTGACAATCTTAAAAATCCAGGCTGTCCCGACAATACACAGCAGCAATGGTGCGTACACTTTACAAGATGCACGACAGCAACTCTTTCAATGATCCTTCTATAGCACCACCTAAACCCATGGCCTCTACCATCTAGTAGGGTGGGAAAACCAGACACATGGGACCACCACAACTTTCGAGTTACACACCCTTACTTGGAAACGTGTTGTCTTTGCTTCACAGTTGCAAGGTAAAAATCTAATAACTCCCTGCCTAACAGCACCAAGGCTGAGTCAGCGAGTGGCCGGACAGCATTAAGTTAGCTGCTATGGCTCTGCCGATTTGCCCAGCTGCCCTGGCCCTACTCAAACTCAAAAGGACATGGAGAAATCAGGCAAATGAATTCACACGCAATAAAGTTGCACAAAGCCTACTGAAAATATTAATTTGGCCTCAGCTAAATATTTCAGCCAATTCAGAATGCAAAAGATCTAAAGATTATAGAGAAGGCATAAAAGCAATTTACTTAAATGGTTCCAGGGATGAAAGATTATATTACATGAAAAGACTAGTGAAAGTAGAGTTCTTTAAGAACAGAGAGGGTGCAAAGGGGATCCACTGAGGTGCTTAAAAGCATGAACATTTTAGACGGAGTAAATAATCACAACAACTTTCAGATGACTAAAAGACTGATACCAAGAACACAGAATTAAGATGATTCCCAAAAAAACTAGCAGTGACCTGAGTAAATTCTTTTTACTTAAAGGGAAGTTGTATAACGTTGCTTGACATGTGGTGAACAGGTTTAATTATTCTTTAGAAAGGTTCTTGGCCTACATAATATAAACAATGATAGAACATCCACATTAAATGCGAACTGATCAAAATACAAAATTATACTGCTTGATTGGTTTTTCTAGGCTTTTTGACATCAACAGTAGCCTCCAAGAAGAAGCTGGATAACAGTTGAAGAGAAGAAAATGAGAATTAATGAAGGAATATAACTAGTTAGATTATCCTTTAAAAAGAACCAAGGCAGACTGGATAGACCAAATGTACTCTGTCTGTGTTTATCATGAGTAGTCATACCAAAGAAATTTATTGTTTAAATCTCTTAATTAACATTTGCTTCCGAATGAATAATGAATATTTTAATTCCATGTGGCATCAAATTTAATTTTACTACTATAATTACTTCTGCATGAAAATTGCCTGCTGCAGCAACTAAATTATTTGTGCATTTCATTAGATTTCAGCAAGAAGATAGACACGGGAACATTTGATAAGGGAATGGATGGACATAGTCTCTTGAACAGCCTTTTTGCTTATCTGAATCTATTTCTAAGTTGAGGTCCTAAAATGCAATAATTTCAGCATTGCCAGCATAGATTGTTAAGGTTACATGATGGGCATTATGTACAGGTGGCTGACATATGCAGAGTTGGTATGCAATGATGTCGATGTCTGGCACAGATAGAAGATGTCAGCTGTCATTTTCAGTGTTGCTTCCTCTTTTAGACACATGCTCATTCAGAAGCAATTGCTGACTCTTCTGTATCACCATTTCAAAGGTATTTAAAAGCATCAATAGAAATGTAACTTAGTTGTTGGTTATTCATACTATTTGTTTCAGCTTGTTGCAGTACCGAATTTTGGAGGATTTATATAACCATGGAGTGGACTGGCAAAGTGCTGGTGGCTACTGCAAGGACTCATTGAACTGTGTGTGTGGTGCTCTACCTATTCCCACTGCTTTGAGTGGTAATGGATTTTCTGGAGCTTCCCTTTCACTGGCATGCATTTAAATGAAGTGATGAGGACTTAAGGTGAATGGTTCAGTGCATTAGAAAAAAGGGAGAAGTGAGCATATAAAGAACTATTGCCAAGCAAGAGGAGTCCAGGAACACAGAAAGTCAGAACAATTCATCCAGCCAGAGGAGGTCCCTAACAGCAAGAGTGATGCTGTTAACAGTCTCCAAGCAGTCTGGGCTGGAAATAAATCCTAGCTGGCTTAGATGTTATAGAGAGAAAATCTCCCGAAGAAAGAGGCTTTGGTAGTGTTGAAGAGGAAGACATTCCACAAGACTCTCAAAAATATGAAATGTCTGTGAACTAACGAACCAGCTCGGTGAACGAACCAACCTTAGCATCCACAACCCAAACCACAATCTACCCAAGAACTGAAGGAGTAAATAAACTGAGTTATCAGCTTGTCCCATGGTCTCGGGAAGACTTAACAAAACAAAATAGTATTCAGTTCATGCAGAAATTTTCCAGAAAGAAAGTCATGCCAGCTAACACAGGGATTTTAATCTGAGGCAAGAAGTGAACTTTCACTGAGTTTTGACAAACCATTGATAAATTAAACAGGAATTTCAAAATAAGCTTTTCTCAGAAGACACTACATAAAAAGACAGAAAGGCTCCAGAACAAGGAATAGTTGAGTGTTTTTCTTCACAGGATGTGGGCCTCCTTGCATTTATTGTCCAACTAAACTGCTCTTGGGAAGAATACTGTCTGCCTGATTACTAAAACTGTCCGATCTAGCTCCCTTAGCATGTGACAAAAACTGGTGCTAAAAAGAAAATCAAAAGATTTCAATAGATTTTCTTTTATATTCGTGAGTTAGATTTTGTTTCAAATTTTAAAAGAATCAATGAAATATTATTTGCTGCACAACTCATTGCTTTCAGGTTACTGGATGTTCAGAAATAATACGATGTAGGGCTTCTGTGAGTATCATTTAGAGAGCAACGGCTGCGCAGGGATAATAGTAAATCAGTAAATTCATCAGCAGTTAATCATAAAAATATCAAATGAAATTTTGAGTGGTGTATGGTTAAGTAAACAAAAATACATAAATCCTCTTTTACATTCTTCATCAGTTTTTTTGATGCTGATAACTCACGTTGATGAGTGACTCTACTGATAATCCTTCAATTTTTCAGCCATACAAGAGTTAATGTGAGTATGAATTTAGTGTGCTACGGGCAATCCCAGTCCTATCCCTATCAGATTGTGACATGTGTACTAGACAACAAAAGTAACTATTACATAGATTATGGGTAGTTTTTATCATTTAAAACAGACAATTTGGCTCAATGAATTCTTTAATAGTATTTACCCATCTATCATCTAATTTCTTCAATAAACCCTTACTTTCCTTCTTCCTCTGTTCTTCTTTCCTTCTGTTCATTTATCCTCCCTATCTAAATATTGATGCTAGTCAGGACTCCTTCTTAGGTCCTCCAGAATCACAGATGCCAATCTTCTGCCATTTCGATTCTGTCCATGTCAAATCAAACAAATGGTTGTAGCTGCCAAATATTGCAAATGCAATGTGCCCTGATGACATGGCACGCTGTCCCAGTAAAGCTACAACACTGACATCTACTTAGCAATGGGAGAGATTGTCCAGACATGTTCTGACAACATAAAGCTGGACAAATCCAGCCCAGCAAATCACTAGGCCATCTGACCACTCTCAATCATCAGCAGAGTTTTGGAAGCGGGTTCTGACAGTGTCATCAAGAAGATGGTCAATTTGAGTTCCATCAGTTCTTGACATAGTTGCAGCCTTGAAACATTGAGAAACAAAATGAAGTCCAGAGGTGAGTTAAAGCGAAAGTGACAATCCTTGACATTAAGGCATCATTGACCAAGTATGATGTCAAGGAGCCCTAGCAAATCATAAACAATCAGAACTGGGATGATGGGAGAGAAAACCTTCTACCAAGCACAATGAAAATGATCGTGGTGGAAGTTAATCAGCTCAGTTCTGTGGCTCAGGCCTTCCTCAAGGTGACGTTCAGGGCCATCCTTCTTCAACTACTTCATAATGACCTTCCTTTCATCATTGAATGAGAAGTGGAGATGTTTGATGTTGATGGCACAATGTTCAACAACATTCAAGACTCCTCAGACACTGAAGTAGTCCATATACAAATGTAGCAAGTAACTTCACCTGCAGATTCCCTTCCAAGTCACTCAGAGTCATAGCGTTATACGTCACACAGCATGGAAACAGACCCTTTGGTCCAACTTGTCCATGCCTACCAAGTTTGCCAAACTAAACAAGTCCCACTTATGTGCGTTTGGCCCATATCCCTGTAAACCTTTCTTATTCGTGTGCTTGTACATATGTCTTGTAAATTTTGTAACTGAACCAGCATCTACCACTTCCTCTGGTAGTTCATTCCACACGTGAACCACCCACTGTGTGAAAATGTTGCCTCTCAAGTCCCTTTTAAATCTTTCTCCTCTCATCTTAGAAATATGCCTCCTAGTTTTGAACTCACCTACCCAAGGGATAAGATCTTTGCTATTCACCTTATCTATGTCCCCTATGATTTTATAAACCTCTAAAAGGTTACCTCTCAACCTCCTACGCTGCCGTGTAAAAAGTCCCAGCATACCCAGCCTCTCCTTATAAATCAAACCCTCCAATCTCAGCAACACCCTAGTAAATCTTTTCTGAACCCTGTCCAATTTAATAATATCTTTCCTAAAGTAGGATGACCAGTTCTGTACACAGTCCTCCAAAAGAAGCCTCACCAACATCCTGTACAACTTCAACATGACATCCCAACTCCTATATTCAATAGTCTGAGCAAGGAAGGCAAGCTTACTAAACACCTTCTTAACCATCATTTCTACCTGTGATGCAACTTTCAAAAAACAGCCTCTCTGTTTGACAACACTACCCAGGGCCCGACCATTAATTGTATAAATCCTGCCCTTGTTTGTTTTACAAAAATGCAATTCCTCACATTTATCCAAATTAAACTCCATCTCCCATTCCTCATCCCATTGGCCCATTAAGATCCCTTTGTAATCTTAAATAACCTTCTTCACTGTCAACTGTACTACCAATTTTGGTGTCATCCACAAATTTACTAACCATCCTGCCTAATTTCTCATCCAAATCTTTTATATAAATAACAAACAAAAGTGGACCTAGTACTGATACCTACAGAACACCGATAGTCACAGGCCTCCAGTTTGAAAAACAACTATCCACTACCACCATCTGTCTCCTACTGTCAAGCCAATTTTAGATTCACTTAGCAAGCTCTCCCTGAATCTCACGTGATCTGACTTTTCCAAAAAGCCTACAATGCAGAACATTGTCAGAGGCTTCGCTAAAGTCCATGTCGACAGTGTCTACTGCTCTGCCCTCATCAATCTTTTCGGCTAAATCCTCAAAAAACTCAATCAAGTTTGTGAGACATGATTTTCCATGCACAAAGCCATGCCATCTGTTCCAAATCACTCACCATGCTGATTGGAAATACATTGTCATTCCTTCACCATCAGGGAGGTCAAACTCCTGGAACCCCCTTCCTAACAGCAATATAGGTGTACCTACCACAATGAACCACAGCACCTCAGGAAAGCTGTTCACTGCCACTGTGGACAATAAAAGCTAGTTGACTTGGTGATGCAATTGTTTTATGAACAAATTTTTAAAAAGTTTCATCCACTATTATTTGTCTGTATGCTTACCATTTTTGGGGTGAAGAGATTTCGTTTGAATTTCCAATTGGATTCATCGACGATATCTTATGTTTATGACCTTTAGTTTTGCACCACTGTGAAAGCAGAAATATTGAGCTGAATCTTACATTTTTTTGTTAGGGATTAAGTATCAATTTCATTGAGTTTCATGAAATGGTTCCCTCTGTGAAGCCTAAATTAATAAGATAGAAAGCTGAATAATAATGAGGCAGGTTGGGCCACAAAGTTTTTAACAAGCAATAATTGCCCTCAATTGGCCACTTTCCACCGCTTAGCAAGAATCTTAGCTTGCTGTTTGTTCAAAGCATGAACGATAGAGCGAGATACTCCCAATGTCAAGAAGGGTCTTGCTGGACTTCTAATCTGATTTTGCCACACATGTCATTATAGACCATTTCACTCAGACCCCTATAAGATTCCATCCCATGAAACTGTCATTAACTGTAACAAAAGCATATGTGGTTCACCACCCCCCTTTCAGGTTACCATCTTGACCTGCAGAGCACAAGGCCAACATGTGATTCCAAGTTCACAACAAGATGGTTGACACTTAACTCCTCTCTGAAATGACGTAGCATGCCATGTAGTTCGAGGACATTTAAGGAGTAGCAATAAATACCAGTGATGCTCAAATCCCATGAAAGAATAGAAGTAAAAGAAGGCACAAAAAAATGGTCATGACGTGTGAGAAGAATAGTATATGACAGCAATGCAAATCAGAAAATAAAAGTACTGAGTGTGTTAATGTCAATAAAGGATACCCATGTTACAGCTCATGCATGCAAAATGGCAGAAACATTAAATCATTGCTTTGTCTTGATAATTTACAGTAAAATAGACATTACACTCAATGAAAAGATCAAAAAAGAAAGAAAAAGAAATTTAGATGAAAAAAAAGAAGCTAATTTGCAATCAAGAGGTTAAAATTTCTGGTCCAGATGTAGAAACTGATGAGAAAATTGTACATGCCGGGGTACAGGTGCACGGCTACTGTGATTCCTTTACATACAAAAAAAAAACAGACATAGAATAAGACCAGCGAACGTTAGGTGGCAGAGACAGCAGGTTAAGTTGTGTTCGGGATCCTGGCCTGTTCATTCCCTTTTGGCAGACTGGCAAAATGTTACTATTTCATAAATATCACCTTTTGCATCAAATTCACATTTTCTACTTTCTGCAGCTGAGGTGTTGCAGTTTTGGTTGGACAGGTCCCAGACCCTCAGAAGTTTCGACGCGCAAACTCCCTCCTCCCCAGCCAGTGCTTGGCAGTTTCGAAAGGCCCTGGTCGTCGGCAGTGACCGATTTTTGAAAACAAGAGGCCATGGAATAAACAAAAAAAATGATATTTGTCTTAACTCTGTCTCATTGTTTTTATATATAGATTGTTTAATTAAGCTCCACTGTGGGAAAGATAATGGGTTTTTTTTATTCAGAGATGTAACAGAAACATATCCAGGGTGTAATAGTCCTCTCACTGAAGGTGCTGGGCAAGGTGGTGAGAAGGTTAAAGAATTGGTTGAGTTGGTCCTGGAGAGATACTCGCCCATTCCAGGCCTTTTGCCATCTCATCAAATAAGTACGACCTATGCTGGTCTTTTGGGAAGCTGCTTCACTTGCTAGCAGTTAAGGCCCTTACATGATCAATTAACAAACACTTAATGCCCTCAACTCACCACCAGACAAATTATCTGCCTACTCAGTGAGCAAACTTGGAAAGATTTTCCAATCTGGGGCCAGTCGAGGGAAGTTTAGAAGGCCAGAGATCTGCCCAGAAAAGACCACACCCCGATTTTGCTTCTGACCTCCTCGTGCTATGACTCTTACTTCGCCAAACCTGAAAAAAGCAAGGGAGATAGCAAGAACTGCAGATGCTGAAGTTGGTGTCAACACAGTGTGGAGCTGGAGAAACACAGCAGGTCAGGCAACATAAGAGGAGCAGGAATGTTGACATTTCGGGTCGGAACCCTTCTTCAGAATTTCTTCAAAAGTTTCTGAAGAAGGGCCTCAACCTGAAACATCGAATCTCCTACTCCTCTGATGCTGCCTGACATGCTGTGCTCCTCCAGCTCCACACTACGTTGACGCTGAAAAAATCAAGCTACCTTTTTGTTGTTCATTTCACTAAAGCCTGGGTCTCCAGCAAAAATCTTTAAGACTAGGAAGCTGCTACATCTACCTTCCGGCAGATTGGATTTCACTAGGACTTCAAGGCCCATGATTTACTGAGAGATTTATCAATTAACTCTTAATGAGTTAATGGAACCTTGATTTGGCCATCTTTCTTATTGGTGGGTGTCCATGAAGATACACAAGACCAAAAGTATATTGAGCATTGTTAGCATAGATCAGAGAAATCTGGGATTAATATTGATTTCCTTTTACAGAAAAGGTTTTGAAACAACATTCAATTCAGGGTGGTGAAATACTTTTATCTGTTCATGCGATATGGACCTCATTGGTGGCACCAACATTAATTGCACATCCATAAGCACCCAGAGGAAAATCAAGACTCAACAACATGATTGTGGGTCTGGAGTCATATGTTAGCCAGACTGAGTAAAGATGGTAAATGCAGAAGATAAGGCTGAAGCATTCGCAACAATCTTCAGCCAGATGTTCCAAGAGTATGATCTATCTTGGCCTCTTCCAGACAGATACTAGTCTTCAGCCAAGTAAATTCCCTCCACATTGAAGCAGCGGAGACTGCATAGGCAATGGACTATGACAACAGTCGTGAAGACTTGTGCTCCAGAACTTTTCATACCACTAGCCACACTGTTGAAGTACAGCTACAACGCTGGTACCTTCCTGATAATGAGGAGATTTGCTTACTTATGCCTTGTCCACCAAAAATCCAACACAACCAATTAGCAAGCTTCAGTCTACTCTCATTCATCAATATAGTATTGGAATGCAAGAAAGCAGCACCTGCTCAGCAATAACCTGCTCAGTGAAGCCCAGTTTGGGCTCCACCAGGGCCACTCAGCTCCTGACCTCATTACAGCCTTGGTTCAAACATGGACAAGAGAACTGAATTCAAGAGGTGAGGTGAGAGTTACAGCTCTTGATACAAAGGCCACATTTGACCAAGTGTGGCATCAAGGAGCCTGAGCAAAACTGGACTCAATGGGTATCAGAACAAATCCTCCACTCTCAGAGCAAATCCTCTGCTGTTTGGAGTCATACTTGACACATAGGAAGATGGTCGTGAGTGTTAGGAATCAGTCCTCTGAGCTCTAGGACATCTCTGCAGGAGTTTCTCAGGGTAGTGTCCTAGGCTCAACAATCTTCAGCTGCTTCATTAATGATCTTGCTGCCCATCATAAGGTCAGAAGTGAGGATGTTTGCTCATGATTGCATAATGTTCAGCACTGTTTGTAACTCCTTCGATACTGAAGCAGACCATGTTCAAATACAGCACAATGTGGACAATATCCAGGCTTGGACTGAAAAATGACAAGTAACATTCATTCCACACAAATGTTGGGCTATGACCACCTCCCAAATGAGAGAATCTAACCATCATCCCTTGGCATTCAATGATGTTACCATCACTGAATCCTCATTATCAGAATCCTGGGGGCTTACCATTGAACATAAACTGTTCTGGACTAGTTATATAAACATAATGGATCCAAGAGTAAGTCAGAGGCTAGGAATACTGTGACAAGTAACTCATCTCTTGATTCCCCGAAGCCTATCCACCATCTAAAAGGCACAAGTCAGGAGTGTGATGGAACTTACCTGGACGTGTGCAGTTCCAACAACACTCAATAAGCTTGACATCATTAAGAACAATGCAGCCCATTTGATTGGCATAACATACACAAGCATCCACTCCCTCAACCCCCATGGCTAAATAGCAGCAGTGTATACTATCTACAAGATGCACTGCAAAAATTCTCCAAGACTCCTTAGACAACACCTGCTAAATCCATGATCATTTCGCTCTAAAAGGACAAGGCAGAAATATGGAAAGACTATCATCTGCAAGTCCCTTCCAAGACACTTGCCATCCTGACTTTGAAATATATTGATGTCCCTTCACCGTTGCTGGGTCAAAATCCCAGAATACCCTCCCTAATGATGTTTTTCCCCTCTAGAAAATGGATTCAAGACAGCAGCTTACCACCACCTTCTTAAGGCAACTAACAGTGGTCAATAAATGCTGACATTCAACAATGCCCACATTCCATAAATGAATTTTTTTTTCAGAAAAAGCTTTCCTTCCCTCAAGGACATTACTGACTCAAATGTGTTTCTACAGTTCAAAACATCAACTCTGTTTCTCTCTCCATGAATGCTGCTAGACCTGTTGAGATACTCCAACACTTTCTGCTTCTTTTTCAGATCTCCAGCTTCTGTAGTGCTTTCCTTTTGATTTTGCAAGCCTGGGTGGTTTGAGAGATATAAGGGGAGCTTTGGTTGTTTATTTCGAAGAGGGTGCAAGGTATTTAAATTGGAGACAATGGCTGCAGTCTCTGAGTTTACAATGAAAATTTCAGGACAAAACTTTATAGGGGTCTGCGTGACTCTGCGCAATGTAAAGATGTAAAGTTTGGCATTCTGGACGTTGAAATCATCTCAATCCATGTTTTAGGCAGCAAATTGCCAACTGATGGGGATTAACGCTAATTAAATGCTTTTTGTCGCTGTCACAACTCACATCATTAATATTCACCCTCTTCCCTTAACAAACTTCCCAGATATTGAGAAAAACCAATAAGGAAACCTAACAGTTTCAAAGCCTGACACTTAGTCTGAATGATCTCCACATTGTCTACATTCAATACTCAACCGAGGACACAATCCATGGCCACGAGCCGCCTGCATCCTTACTCTATGGACATTGGCATCCAGCATCTGCCAATGCAGCGTGACTATCTTGGCACTTCTTCTGTTCATTGTCAGTGCACTGTGGAAGGGCAGACATGCATTGTGGGGCACACCCGTAACTAGCATTGATGGGCTGTAGTGCAAACTCATTGCGCACAGGGACACTGTTTGAACACTGGAAAGGCTACTTCTCAGAGATGCTCGCTTGTTGTTTTGATACTCATTCACTTTGCTTTTGCCTGCATGCTCCTAGAATCTACAGTTCGATAAATTTTGTTCATTCTATCAATAGCTGTATAGAATGATGCAACACAGAAGGAGTCTATTCTGCCAATTCTGCCCATGTTGCCTTCTTACAGACCCACTTTCCCATTTCCCTGCCTGATCCTCATAGCACTGCAAATCTTTCTTGTTTAAGAAGTGACCCACTGTTTCAGTAACACACACAGTAAATGGCTGATATTGATTGCAGATGAATAATTATTTCTGGAGGACTTGCAAACATTTTTGGCAGATGAAAAATGTGCCAAATGAAGCTATCCACACTTTGCTGTTTCCGCTCTGTTAAACATTTGACTTTTCTAGAACTTCTGACAAAAATAGACTGTGCATACTAAGAGGAAATGTGCTTTTCACAATGTGCCAAATTTACTTGGCGGATTTAAAGTAATCCCCACAAGACAAGCGTCCCATGAGGAAGGTGATAACAATATCACTGCCACGCAGGAGCATAGCTATGTTTTCCGGTGGGCTTTTGTGTTCTAATTCTGACTCAATATTGAGGATTAACTATTGGTTTTACATTGTTATGTTTAGCGAGTACAGGTTTTTCAATATTTTGTTTCACTTGCCTACATGGCTAAAATAAGATAAAATGATTGGTTAGAAATCAGGTCATGCATGTGACTAAAAGAAGTTGCATAAAGGCCTGGTTACATAGAGAAGAACAGAAATAGTGTTCCTGCCCCTAACAGAGATGTACAAGCGCATACTCCAATTTCTGCAGGCTCTCTGTAAACTCACACCATCATATCTGCACCCTCCTCCAGCCCTACAACTCTCCGAGATCTCTGTGCTCTTCCATATTAGGCTTCTGGCTTATCCATGTCTTTTATCTCTTCACCACTGATGTCTGTGCCTTGAGCTGCCTGAGCACTAAGCTGTGAAATTCTTTCCCCAAATCTCTGTCTTTCTATCTCTCTTTCCCTTAATACGCTTCTTAAAGCCTACTTTACCAGCCCTGGTATCTCCTTAGGTACCTTTAGAGTTAAATTTTATTTGATAAGTCCCCTCCAGGCATTTTTCTTTTGTAAAGGTACTATATAAAAGGCATTTTGTTGCTTCTTTTTCCTTCACAGTTTGTGCGATATCACCAAGCATTTGTAGCAATCATGTGTACCTAAACATTCCAAATGGTATTTTAGTTTTGACTAGATGTTGGGAAAGGGTTTCCCAAAATTGGAGCTTTTCAGAATATCAGCCTGCACTTGAAGCCGTAGGTTTTATAGTCATGGATAAAACAAAACAGCAATAGGGAAGAAATCAATTGAAATGTGTCTGACACAGCTTCAGCCATCCACAGTGTCGAAAAGGCCAGTGAGCAGAGATGGAATATAGATTTTCTTTTGCTATTTGTCAAGTGATTTTGTCAGTGTACTTTAAAGACCTGGTGAATGCTACAGTGCAACAAATTAAAAGCAATGTTTTCTTTGAATTAGTTTATAAATCATCTGCAAATAATCAGCATTTTACCCCATTGCTGGGAGCTGCTGTGATTCTAGTCAGAAGAAAATATGATTGTGCAAAATGAAAGAAAATGATTCACAATGTCTTTTTGATTTTTGCTACACTCAAGGATTTGAGAACAGTAATGAGAAATGAAGGAACTGCAAATGAAAACCAACAAAAAGAAGAGGATTATTGACAGACAATCGCAAAAGTGGTCTCATTGTGTGGGCAAAGGAAGAGCTTGTAAAATAAATACCGAAATACAAGTGATAATTTACATACATTTTACTCTGATGTTGAAAAATGGATCATGATTCTTATTACCCTCTTGTTTCTAAATTTTGCAGCATCGTCCAAATTCATTTAAAGCAGAAAATCTGCAATTTCCCTTGGCTCTTCCTAATCATTCATCTTGTCTTAATTTACTTCCTGCATAATGATACTTACATCAGAGCGAACCTGGAAAGCTGGAATAAAAATAGAAGATGCTGGCACCATTCAGCGTCCGCAGAGAAAGAAGTAGAGTTACTTTTTCAGATCAATGATCTTCTAGCAGATTCATTAATGCTATTCCAATTCCAGCCTACTTATTTTTTTCTTGTGTTTTACAATGGTTGACAACATGAACAACCCATTTAGAAAAAGTACATTTTGTTCTCTGCTATTAGAGTGAAAATAAAAAGGGAAACAATGGCTTTTCTTTCCATACCTCTTAAGTAGTGTCACTGCAGGACCTAAAACAGGAGTCACAACACTCCCCTAGGCAGGTGGCAGGATCTGGGTGGTGGTTTGCCAATGATTGTCAATTCAGAGGCTGTTGCCGGAATGCAGTGTGCCACTGAGAGAGAAGTCAGCAAAATCTGCAGGGGTACAGCTAGCAATGCCTGCTGCCAAGTTGGTACGAAGAAGGGAGAAGGTGCTACCAAATCGATTACAGAGTCAGGTTGAGGATGTGACCGTGGGTGGAGGTAGGGCGTGAGATTGGATCTCTTCACCTTTCGTTCCCTATAGTTGCAGAAAATGTAGGGCGCCAATAATTGAGAGATCCCCTTCTCTAGGATTCAGTTGTTAGATTGTGCCAGTTTACCTCTCTATCCCGACACCACTGCAGTATTTTTTTCCATCCACTCATAAGGTGTGGGTTTCACTGGCTAGGCCAGCATTTGTTGTCCATCCCTCAATGCCCAGAGGGTAGATGAGGGTCAACCATATCATTGTGGGTTTGGAGACACATGATGACCTGGTAAAGATGGCAAATTTCCCTCCTTCAAAGGAAAATGAACCAGATGTGATTTTTTTGCAACAATCAGCAATGGTTTCATGTTTGGCTTTGGGCTCACTTTTAATTCCAGAATTTAATCACATTCAAATTTAACTATGTGCCATGTCCCCAGAGAAGGAACCATTCCAGTATACATTTTCACTGTACCACCACCTCTCCTAAGGAAATGATGGTGAGGGCAGGAAGTGGCTCTTTATTGGGCACCAAATTGGCAGAATTATCCAGCTGGTGGGTAGCCATGTCACTTAGGTTCCCATGGTGGCAAATACTCCATGGTAGTAGGAAGTCGTCTTGCTCTCCTTCTGTTGCTTTTTGCTGTCAATTTACCAGCTTTCTGCTCCTACACCTCCCTATCCATCCCTTTTGTGCTAGCAAAGTCCAGCCCAGAGGGGAAGGCTATGGTCTATTGGTATTATCACTGGACTATTAATCCAGAAACTCAGATAACGCTCTGGGGATCCAGGCTCAAATCCCACCACAGCAGATGGTGGAATTTGAATTCAATGAAAAATCTGGAATTAAGAATTTAACAATGACCGTGAATCCATTGTCGATTGTCGAGAAAAAACCCACCTGGTTCACTAATGCCCTTTTGGGAAGGAAACTGCCATCCTTACCTGGTCTGGCCTACATGTGACTCCAGACTCACAGCAACGTGGTTGACTCTTAACTGTCCTCTGGGCAGTTAGGAATGGGCAATAAATGCTGCCTAGCTAATGATGCCCTCATCCCAGGATTGAATGAAACAAAAGATGATGGAAAATGCAATTTAAAAACAAACGATGAACAAAAAAAAGTGTTTTATTTGGAAAATTAAATAAATATGGGGATGTCAAATGTAATGACTGTGTATGCGCTAAGATGTGTAGCAAAACTCAATGAATGAAAAATAAATCGAACCAGAAAGCAAGCAAGTGCACCAATCTTGACTGCTCTCAACACTAGTACAACGTCATTCTTAGCTGCAAATTTTCTGGAGCTGGTCCCATGCCTTACAATGACTTTCTTGGAGATTATGGCCAGCACCATTTATACAAGGAACACGTTTTGTTTTTAACATGTTCCTAGTAAATTTAGAACAGTGGAGACAAAGCAATTCCTAGGGAATTCATGCCACCCTGCCTTACACCTATTTTGATCTCAGGCCTCTGAGCCCATGAATGTCCAGGATTTGAAAGACTACTGTCATCCATCTGGCCAACTCCAAAGTTCAAAAACAGAATGCACAGGTTAACAGTGATGCCCACCATTGATTTTTCCAGCCAAATATCCACCCAATTTCATATTACAATGGCTGCTATCCTCTTTCTGATAAGTCCACAGACATTTTTAATGAGACATTCCTATTATATATAATCCATATTTTCAAAAAAATTTTTTCAAAAAAAATCAATTCAAAGTCCCATAATACTTTTCGTTTTGCTCAGAGTTCGCATACACCATGGCAATCAGATTGTTCAGTTCTTTGATTTCTCAAACTTTGCCTGAGGCTTTCAAGCTGTAACATTTTTCGCTGCGTGACCTCTGTAAACACAGCATACAGTGTGAGCAAATGTCATTTTAAAGGAGACGGTATAATAACAAGAATGATACACTTTCCTGATGTGTTTTCATTTAAATTTTGATGCAGGAATGTGTGACAATTATTAAAGCAAAGTGAGTAAAAATGCATCTGTGTTTTGCCCTCATTACACAGGACTTTACAGTCTTGCATTGGCTGGGATTGAAGGAGGAACAACCCCAAAAAATGTTGGCATATTTGAGATAAGAACAACCCACTCTTGGCGTACTTTCCCTTTTAGGTAATGATTTCTGTATTCCGTTTGTATTCAGCCCAACGGGACCCTTCAGATCTAATTCAGTACTTTCATGACAAAGTTTACTGTGCATTTTCAAATATTTCATTTCAAAGTACAAATTAAAATTTATGTAATCATTAAAAAAAAAACAAACTGCCTAGCGGTCATAAACATTCTTAGATATCAGGCTATTGTCGTAAGATTACCACATACAGCCTCAGACTTTTCTTATATATACACTACTGGAATTTTGCAATAAAGTATGGCTCATGAGAATTAGCGAAATGCTTGGCTTGGAAGATTCTAATATGATGAGAATGAAACATACTTTTTACCTCTGACTTCATTGTGGATTCCTTCAAAGGCAGTTCAGAAAATTCTTAAATGAAAGAAGCAATGTTATTTGGATGGACAGGGCTTAGGGCTGAATTTTCCCAGTCTTTTGAACAATATGAGCAATGGTGAGTCAATTGAGAAAATATGGCAATATCAGAAAAATCGCATTATTGATGTCAACAAAGTCCAGTTTTGCGACCAAAGTTTAAACAGTAACATGAGAATCACAGTTGTGAGTGGTGAGGGGCCGATATGCATGCAGAATGATGTCATTTGTACAAAACCTCACCTCAATTACAAACTGTTTCCTAATTTCCCATACAGCAGAGGGAAGCTACAGCACATTAATTCCAAAGATAACCAAGTTAACTAAAAATAGATTAAATGTCAATTTCAAAGGGTGTCGTGGAAGATTTCCGTCCATGTTTGCCAGCAAGTCATTTCATGCAATTTCTCACCGCATTACAAATGTACCATGTTCTCTGGTGCCCTGATCACACTGTTGTACTCTGACCACTGTCGGTAGTATTCCCACTGCTGAGAGCTCTCAGGATTCCCAGCACCAAAACGATATGTACACCAGAAACAAGTTCCAGGTAACTTCTAGTTAAAAGACCAAAAACTGTAATGTACTGTATGAAAGATTCTCTGGCTTAAAATGCGTGTTTATCATCATTTTTGTTCAACGTCCTTGGATGGCATGAAATATTTGTTTTCCTGTCCTCATGTTGGGCTTACAACTCCTCCCATTTCTCTCTGTCAAGACAAGTCACGCTTTATCCTCGTCTGACAGCCTGTCTTACACTCACCCAAACTTTGCGCCATCTCATATCTAGGTTTCTTAGTCACCCTCCGCAAATGTTGTCTTTCCCTCATCTCTAGAAAACCCATTCTCACATTCCTAACTCTGCTTTGTCTACTTGCAGGTGAAGAGAATATAAAGCTCTGGATAATGGCAGGATTGGGTTGCAGTAATTTCCTTCCAAGTGCTTTTCCCCCTCCAGGATCAATGGTAATCCATCCAATCTTGCTTCTCTGGGAAAAACCTGTCTATCTCAGCTTTGAATATACTTAAAGGTCCAGACTCGACAACTCTCTAATTCTTCTAAATTCCAATGAGTACACACCCAAGCTACTCAAAACCAAAAGCAGAAATGGCTGGAAAAGCTCAGCAGGTCTGCCAACATCTGTGGAGATAAGTCAAGAGTTAACATTTTGGAAAGAGTCATCCTTCCCCAGAAGACCTGACGTCCTGGCTGCAGTTTTAAACTTAGGTCAGAATTTAACTAGCTTGACCAAAGTTCCCAGCATGCTTGATTGTAGCTCTTAAATAGTCTCAAAGCTATTTCTGCTGCTGGTCGCATGACCACAGGCCCTCCTCTTGATCCTGAAGCTCCAAGCGAAAGTGATCTCAAACGCTGACCAAGTTCTCTCTCGCAGGTCAGTATTTGAATCCAGTCAAACTAATTATTAATGTAGGGCTGACATTACGCCCTCAAAGCCAATTAAATTCACTCCCGTGTAACAACAATTCCATGTCTAACTGTTGGGTTCTCTCTGTTTTACATTTAACAAACTGAACTGTAAAAATCTTTAAAATGTTAAAGCATATATTATTATTAAGACTGCAACATGTGACACAAGATGAAACTGAGGATGAATGAAGAACATGGTAATCACCCATGCGTTGATCTACAGTTATCTCTATCTTCACCATTATAATGAATATCTTAAATTACCAGTTTAACACCACCTTTCCCATCTTGAGGTATATGCCTTACACAAAATCTTATAGTGTATACAAGCCGAAACTGATTGGACAGAATGACTCTGATCTGGGTCAGACTGACTTCAACTACATCACAACAGGATCTATTGTACCATCTAAGAAAACGTCTCCCACGATTTGATATTCATACCCGATTGTTACTGATGCCTCAAATTCAACTCATAAATGTCCATCTTCACAATGTCCCACACTCCGTGGAGTCAATCATAGATCTCCCATCTGACCTTCCATATGTTTAGCTTGAAACAGCATTTCCAACGATTGTACTCTGATCACCGAACCAAGAACAATTTCCACGACAAACCCCATCTTCAATTGCCCTGTAATAGAATGAAGACAGTACCTGCTATAATGCACAGTTTACAATCAGCTAATCATTAAACAGCTGAATTTCCAGAAATAATTAACTAACAACCTTTACTAATAGGTGGCGATATTAATGTGAAATTACCAAATATATATGACTGATGATGATGAACAGGATTACGTTAACCATACCCTAATGATCCTCGAAGATTTCCTGGAAGAAATATCAGTTGTACATCAGAAACTATTAATCCAGACCTCATTCGTTAATCGAAATTGTCTCATCATGTGGAATTTGCTCAACAAGTGTCCAGCAATAAGTTCAACCATGTCATTCTTTACCAAATGTCCCTGTTCCAAAACCTGAACACCCATCAACTCACCACCTGCTCCCACATTCACTCCTGCAAACCTAACAAAACACTTTTGATAACCTCCTAACCAAAATACTTTCCCAAACCCTTGTTACTGGTGAGTTGTAGATAAACAGGATAGTGAAGAAAGCATTTGGTACGCTTCCTTTATTGTTCACTGCTTGAGTATAGGAGTTGGGAGGTCATGTTGTGGCTGTACAGGACAATGGTTAGGCCACTTTTGGAATACTGAATTCAATTCTGGTCTTCTTGCTATCGGAAACTTGTTGTGAAATTTGAAAGCGCTCAGGAAAGATTTACAAGGCTGTTGACAGAGTTGGAGGCTTTGAGCTGTAAAGACAGGCTGAATAGGCTGGGGCTATTTTCACTGTAGCATCAGAAGTTGAGGGATGACTCTATAGAGAGTTATAGAATCTCTAAGGTTTTGGAGTAGATTTGTAGCTCGGGTTATGGGTGTTGAGGTTGTTGAGGTTGGTTGGTTCGCCGACGTTTCGTTACCATGCTGGGTATCATCATCAGTGCAGCCTCTGATGAAACGTCGGTGTGTTTTCCTGCCTGGTTTTTAAACTCTGGGGTCCGTTGTGATGGATTGCCTCACTTCCGGTTTTCCTTCTGTAGTGGAATGTATATAGGGTCGAGTTCAATGTGTTTATTAATAGCATGCTTTGTGGAGTGCCATGCTGTAGTGCAAGTTATAGAATCACAAGGGGCATTGATAGGGTAAATAGCCAAGGTCTGTTCCCCAGGGTAGGGGAGTGTAAAACTAGAGGCCATAGGTTTAATGTGAAAGGGGAAAGATTTAAAAGAGACGTAAAGGTCAACTTTTCACACAGAGCAAGGTGTATGATGAAATGAGCTGCCAGAGGAGGTGGTGGAGGCTGGTACAATGACAACATTTAAAAGGCATCTGAATGGATACAAGACTAGGAAGGGTTTAGAGGGATATGGTGGTAAGTGGGACTAGATTAATTTAGGAAAGCTGATTGGCATGGATGAGTTGGACAGAAGTGTCTGTTTCCATGCTGTAATGCTTTATGACTCTCTGACTCCTTTGCTGCCTTGAGTCTGCATACTGACAGCAACTACAATGACTTGTCAGCCTGGATCCTGAAGAACCTTTTAGCCATTTGGCCGAGGCTGGCTTTGTTTTGAGATTTTGCTTTGGGCTAACTTAATGTCCTTTTGTTCAGGATAAGACCTGCTTCAGGCTATGTGATTGCTTACATTCAAGTCATGTTCCCCAAGCTCATTCGGGCAGGTGACATTGTCCACTCCCTTTGGAATACCCTGCAGCTCCCATGCTCCACTTGCCACATTTTCCAATGACAACACCAGTTGTAGTGCCTGTTTGAAGTCCAAATGGGTTTCAGCCAATAGGCATTTCTGCATGGTTACATCATTAATCCCACATGCCAAACAGTCTCTCAGTATCTCATTCAGTCTTAATCCAAGATCATACCAACCTCCTCAAAAATCCCAATATGGATTCCCCTGGTTCTCAAACTACTGAATAAAACCAATAGCACCTCAGAATTAGAGGAGTCCTGCAGTCATAATATTCTTTAACTAAATCCATCAACTCTTGAAATGTTTTAGTATCTGGCACCGCAGGGAAAGTGAGGCTCCTAACATCTGAAAATGCTATGGGTCCACAAGCAGTCAGAAGGATTGCTCATTGCTTTTCATCTGCCACAGTGTCATTTGTCTGGTAAAAACAATGCATTCTTTCCACATACTGGGCCCAATCTTTGACTGCAGCATCAAATAAGTTAAGCTTCACAAATAAAGGCATGATGCTGGAAATGCTTACCCGACTCAAAGATGAGTTGTGAGCGAATTTTCTTGAGGACCATACTGATATCTGAGCATTTCTCTCATTTCCTTTGAAATAACTCCATGGAGGCCAGTATCCCATCACCAAGTAACCCTTTATTTATACATGCACAGTGCCTAGATTCTGACCAACCAGCTCAGCGAAAATCCCTGGGATGAACAGAACATCTGACACTCCTGTTTATTTCTGTCAGCCAGGGTTCTCTGATTGGTTAAAAGCCTCAATCAGGGAACTCATATTCAACAAGGCAAATTGTTCTTGTGGAATCATTGAATTGCTTCCTGACCAACATGTGAGGTGGCCTTAACTCCTTTGATAGTCCCTAGACATTCCTGAAAAACTTCCAGATATTTAATAGGACTTCACTCAGGCAGATATTTTGTAAGCAAAAATTGTTGTGCCTATCAATTTCTCAAACAATTCTGCCCCATCAAGCTTGGGCATGAGCCTTTTACTACAGCCAGTGGTAACTGCACCAATTGCTTCTCAAAGGAGACCAGAAACAATGTTGTACGATTAATCTGTAATGGTTCCCGGTGTTTGTTCGCAGACTGGCCGAGGTCTTGCACAAACTTAAAGGTTGGAGTCCCGAGTGAATCTTGTTAAAGACTGGTTCTCCAATTACTGATACAGCTGTGCCAATATTGACCTCCATTAGAACCGGGTGACCATTTAAATCAGACATTTATTTTGATTGGTTCTGATTTGGATGTTGCTAAGCAACTTAACTGTTGCAAACCCAATGTACATGGGATTTCCAGGGTATGCACTCTCCTGGCTATTGGCCTATCAGTTCTTTTACTCAAGTCAGGCCTCATAGAGGACCCAGAGTACCAGATCTCAGTCGAAGATGCTACAAGGGGAGCAAGACTGATTCTCGTGAGCAAAGGTGGCCACCAGATACTGACTCAGTAGGGTTCACCAAGGTCATCCAGAGGTTTCCAAAATGAAGATGTTGATGAGAAGTTGTGTATAGTGGCCAGGATCAGATGCAAACATAGCTGTGTTGGTCAGATAGTTCCTATTTGATTGTAGGATCAGTCCTCATGCAACTACAAGGATAGCTCCAGCAGGATTGCTAATGGAGAGAAGACTCTACACCAGGTTAAATCTGATCTTCCTGGACCTGGAAAGGAGGGTGAAACAGCATCAGCAATGTCAATGTCGGACACAAAACTCCTCAAAGCTGTTCACTTCAAGGCACGAGGTTTGGTGTAGTAACCATGGGAGTGGCATGGTCAACACAAGGTCAGGTCTAGTGACACATAAAGTTTGGGTAGGTGTGACAGTCCTGAATAAGTATGTGGACCATATAAAGTTTGGGTAGGTGTGACAGTCCTGAATAAGCATGTGGCCATATAAATTTTGGGTAGGTGTGACAGTCCTGAATAAGCATGTGGACCATATAAAAGCTGCAAACTTGCAGAAGGTGCAGGAACAAACATGCCTGGGTCCTCAGCTGCCTTTCCAATTGTTCTGGAAGCCATGGGTTCTCCCTCTCTGTCACGCATGGAAGATCCCTTGGAACCTGAGGTGGATAGGGCAGATGTCACCACCTTGACACCTCTGCAGCCTGAGGAGGGGAATGAATTTCTTTTGAGATGCGCTGGGCGCAAGAGGTGAACTACAGTATGTTATATACTGCCCGTATCGGAGGCAGAGTTGGAGGAGCCTGGCCCAGTACTAAAACGTTCCAGGAGGAGCTACAAAAAGAAAGAAATGGCCTATATCCTCGGACTCAGAAGGGCAGGGATGTAATGATTGTAATGAGGTCAGCCATGTAGACCTCATAGAATATGAGTTCCCTGATTGGCGCTGTTAATCTGTTCCAATCAGGCAGCCCTAGCTGACAGATATAAACAGGAGTGTGAGAGATTCTGGTCACTCTGAGAGCTGGCTCTGAGGAAGCTGGATCAATATCATAGACTCTCCAGGTTTAAGTAAAGGATGACTTGGTAACAGGATACTGGCCTCAGTGGAGTTATTCCATGTAATTATTGGGTTGTGGGTATCAGCAGCATTTGTTCCCCAGTTCTAGTTAGCTTGGACAACCGAGTGGCTTGCTAGGTCACTGCTGGAATTGATCATGTTGCTGTGTGACTGAAGTCACATATTAGATGGACCTGCAAAGTTCATCATGACTTTTAGTCAACATTGTTTTGATACAGTCACTGCCCCTTTAATCCCATGGGCTTCAGTTTTTCTACCAAACTTATTGAGAGGTGCTTTTATCAATATAATTTTATAGTTGAGGACACAGCGGTAGACATTGTTTATTTGGACTTTTTAAAGACTTTGACAAGATTCTGCATGGTAGAGTAATTAGTAAAGTTGGATCATATGGGATTCAGGGTCAGCTTACCAACTGAATATAAAATTGGCATTACGGTACGAGACAGAGGGTGGTGGTGGAGGGTCGTAACCGGTGGCATTCCATAGGGATCGGTACCGGGTCCACTTTTGTTTGTCATTTATATAAAGTATTTGGATGAGAATATGGAAGGCATGGTTAGTAAGTTTGCAGATGACTTGGATTAATAGGCTAAAGATTGGCAGATGTAATTTAATTTGGATAAATGTAAATTATTACATTTTGATAATAGTAAGAGGACGGGATTTATACAATTAATGACAGAGCCCTGGGCAGTGTTGTAAAACAGAAAGACTTAAGTGTGCAATTACATAATTCTTTGAAATTTGTGCCACACTTAGACAGCGTGGTTAAGAAGGCTTGCCTTCATTGCTCAACTCTTTTAGTAAATTAGTTGGAACCTCATGTGGAATTTGTACAGGATGTTGATGAGGCCTCTTTTGGAGGACTGTCGGCAGTTTTGGTCGCCCTGTTATAGGAAGGAGTGTATTAAACTCAATAGGAGCAAAAGAGATTCAACAAGATATTGCCAGGAATAGAGGTTTTGAGATATAAGAATAGACTGGGAAGGCTGGAACATTTTTCAGGGAGAGTAGTAGGATGAGGGATGATCTTATCGAGGCAGAGAAAATCATGAGGGGGAGGGAAAAGGTGAATGGCAAGAGCTATTTTTTCTTTACAATGGGCAAGTTCAAAAGTAGGGGATATATTTATAAGGTAAAAGAAAGATTTAAAAAGGAAATGAGGGGTAACTTTCTTACACAGAGGTTGGTTTGTGAGTGTAATGAACCGGCAGAGAAATTGGTGGATACAGGTACAGGTTACAATGTTTAAAAGGCATTCAGATAAGTTCATGAATAGGAAAGGTTTGCAGGGATAAGGGCCAAGTGCAGGCAAGTGGGACTGGTTTAGTTTGAGTACATGGTCGGTGTGCATTAGTTGGATCAAAGGGTCCGATGTTGTTTCCGCGCTGTATGACTCTATGACCTCTTCACCCTCTGGACTGTGTTTCACTTGTTAATTTCTGCATATTCTCCTTTGTTTATCTCTTCCTCTCCTCTCCATGAGCAGATTGTCTTCTTACTTTACCCATGCTTTTTATTGAGAAAAAGTATGAGATAAGATGCCGAGTTTTGTTTCCCTGAGTCAATTCACTCAAATTTCATCCCTCATCCTCCAATATGTCTTTATTGGTAAGTTTTTTTCAAGAAATCCTTGGGCTTTTATCCCAATTGGTTAGACACCGTGGGCACATGGCCTCAATGGTCTCTGTCCATACTTTCCCTAATTGTCACTTGTTAGGAGTCATCGTTAAGGGCATGTAATATATGGGGAAGGAGGGGCATCGTAGATTGTGAAAAGGGAAGCTTGATCAATTCCTCCATGTGAGCGCTGGTTCCAGTGAAGGGAGTTTGTGATCAGTTTAGATTGGGTTTTATCAGGAGTAACAATGTTATCCTTAACATTGTCTCAGAGATTAGCAGGAGCTGTGCATATTCTGAGTTGGTCATCTTCCTTTCTCTTCCAAGAGCATTTTACCACAGGATGGGACATGAGGCTATACAATGTATTGGATACAGGGCAAGCTGCAGGGACCTGTTACACCTTAAAATTTGCACATACAGACGAGGGATTAACTTTGGCATTTTCCCTGGTCTGGGACTCAGTGTTTGCCCAGTCAGTAGCTGACCTGAAGGCTTACATGTGAATTCTGATCCATAGCAACATGATTGACTCTGAACTGCCCTTGATATGACACAGACAGCTTATCAACTTCATGTTAAGGGCAATTAGGGATAGACACTAAATGCAGACCTTGCCAGAAACACTCAGTTCCCAAGACTGTGTTCCTTGCTATTTACGGCCCATGCAAAAATCAGAAAACACACAGAAAGTTTGTCCAAATTCATTTATTTTCAGGTTTCATTGCAAAATAATTGACGATCGATGAATATGTCTATTCTTCTCTGTCAACACAACTGCGCTGCCTTGTTCATCACAGCATGTTGACTCATCTCCAACTCTATCCAGGACTATGCGATCTCCAGGGAGCGCCGTGAAGCTAAAAAAGAACTGAAAAATTCTTCTCCATCGTCTTGTGTTGATCGGAATGTGTCCAGGAGATCACTCTGGCCCTAATCAGGCCTTGCCATCTAAGACAAGAGGGCGGGCATGGTCGATGGCAGAGGGGGTGGATGGGAAATATTGGCAAAATCTGAGAGCAGGACATCAGTTCTGAAATATATGGATGGCGAAAGTGGGTAGGTGTGGTGGAGAGGGAGGAGAGAGGTGGGGGGGTGATGGATGGAAATGTGTCAGCCAACTTTGTTGTGGGATAATGTAATGAAGCCATGGCCTCCGTTTTAAGACATGTATTTAACGTCCTATCTCTGGAGGCCTCACCATAATGTTATTTGCCCACTGTCCCTGACTCTTGTGCTATGATAAACTGCAGCATGCCCCAAACTTAGTTTGTTGATAACTAAAGGCAACCCAGAACGAGAAAACAATTGACCCCACAAACCCCAAGGGACACCCAGGTCGGGGCAGGACCTGACAAGGGAGCAGTTTGGAAAGGATCAGCTTCCAAGGGCACTGACCATCATTCTCCACACACGGCTGGCTATGAAACAAGTGGGACTGAGGCGGAGGAAGGGAGAAAGGAGCCTGTCAGGGAACAGACTCTTCAATGACCAGGGACGGACATGATAAAAGTGAGCATTACCATGAGCGCCACATTCATGCTTGACCCCAATCTGATGGCATTGCATCTGAACAGCCAGATCATTTATCAGGAACAAGCAGGATCCAAATCTAGCTCAGCCTCCTGTTTGGTTCTGGTGCTGGTGCCCATCAATAACACTCACTTTCATCAATTTGTCTTTGGAGCTGGACTCTGTTCACTTGCAGGGTCCACCCTTCTCACCCTGAGTTCCAGTTGGATAGTGTCCAGCCGTGTGTGGAGTTTGTCAAAATGAAAACTGAAAATTCCTTCAGTAGGGTCGTCATTAACCACCGATTAACTAGGCCTTGTCTTGGGCTCCTGAAATCAGCCTGGCAGTGTTTAACACCAGAGCGTGTTAAATGGTCTGTGGTCAGGGAAGAGTTAACCAAAGCCAACATCTGCTGGAACATTTTGTTGTATCCTGGAGCTCCAGCAACCTGGAACAACAGGATCGTGGAGTAAAAAGAACAAAAGAGAGTACAGCCTCCGCCAAACTCTCCGAGTTCCTCCAGAAGGTTGTCGATTGTCCGATGATACAAGCAAGTCGATCGATCAGGTAACCAGCAAGCCCACGTCCTGAAGAGGTTCAGGATGACCTCAGGGTGGATGATCCACCCGTAAAGGTGAGCTACACAGCATGGGTACGTGCTGACAGTTGGTGCTGTACCCCCACTGCTGAATGTGGCAGCAAAAGTGTCACACCCCATCATCCTTTAAGCTTCAATGGGAAGATGTGTGTCACCTTAACAGTGGGATCCAGTAGGGGGTCCTCATCCTGTTTGTCGACATCTCAGACCATCATATCGCCTGTCTGCAAACACCTTGCCTTACCCTGCAACCGAGTCTGAAAGTGGGCAATGCCCTATCATGCCATTCACACTCCAAAACTGTCCAAGCGCCAAGTGAATACAACCATGTTACTCGTCTAAAGAGCTCATTCATCCTGAACGTGATGTCCCCTCCTTACACCACCCATTTCTCAAAGCATCTGCTGAAGAACTCTTGGGAAAGTCTGTTTCCCAAGACCACCAGCAGATACTGTAAGAAAGGAGAGAGAGAGCTGTGGACCCATTCTTGGCAAACAGTTAGTTATGTAGAAGGTTTAAGTGGAGAACGCACAGCAACAGTTAATTCTTCTGGGGAACAATCCGTTAGTCCCAACAGAACAAGATCACCTTAGCTGCCAGAATGACCACGAATAGATGCCTCCTCTAAGAATCAAACCAAACCCCCATTGTGAGAAAAGTAGAGACTGAAGCTTAATTCTCGAGAGGATCCATTCTACCTCTAGTCACCAAGCCCCAAGCATCCAGATTCATTCATTTCCAAAGGGAAATACTGAAAATCCCTCAGCCACCCAGCTCTGTGGTGACCTATGAAAGGCAGGATCATTGCTTGGGGGTGGAGGGATTGGCGGAGGAGGGTTTCAAAGGTGAATTGCTGTGATCTCCCTTCATTCTGGGCTTTAATTTGGAATGTGGGGCTTGCTCAATATGAAGGAGATTGCATTCTGGCCATAGCCAGAGAGAGGCTGCTGGAGGTGGGTAGGTGGGTGGGTAGGTGACAGGGAGTGTTTGGTGATGAGCAGTGATCTGTGATGGTGCATGGATTAGTGGGTTTAGGGGTAGGCCAGGCAGTATAGACTAGATTAGAAATAGGGCAGTGTGCGCACCTTAAGTGACAATTTAGGAATGGCTGAAGGTCCTGTTACAGCAGCACCTCTCCCTGCTCGCTAAAACAACACAGCACCAAGGAGTATCTGCAGGATGTGAAGATACCCCAAGCTGTGTGGCCAAGCGATTCACTCAATAACAGAACCTGTTCCTACATCGAGGTCACACACAGGGCTCTCAACAGGCAGAATGACAAAATCCAATGAACTGTGAAATGGAGTGGGCACAGGAACCATGGATACTGTCACCTTGGCCAATGACCAAATTAGGAAGAGGAATCCAGCACAGTGGCTGATGCTTGTGGCGCCTGTACGCCCCAAAGCATAGACTCAGCCTTTCCAAGGGAAGGGATATCGGAACCTGGTCTTTCAGACTCGAGGTTAAATACTGACAAAGGAGATTGCGGCTGATTCAGGCTCCCAACTGGGCTTCTGAAGGCAGCGGGTGTACAGAAAGCTTTTTTGGGCTAAAGCTTCAGGGAAGCTTGGGAATAATGAGACTCTGGGAACAGAGATGAGGGCAGCTGTTTCAGGAACAAGTTCGTGAATCGAGGGCCGATGGAGATAAACCCTCAAAACATGGTCTCCTCACACGCGAGGGCAATGTGACACTCAGGCAGACTAACCCCCCTTCCTGGGTGAGATAGTTCTTGGAAACGAGATGCCCCTTGGGAATTGGGAGGGAATGGCTGAAGGTGATTCCACAGTGGTGAGGAGGCAGACACAGATGTGGAAACCTCTGACTGCAGTTACCAAGTGGAAATTTTCCTCAACAGAGGGGAGCCTTCAGTGGGCTTGAGTCCCCTGAAGGTGGTGTCACCAAATCTGGTATCACCAACTGGAGACAAATGTCCTGGGGCTGCTTTGGTGTCACCAGAGGACATAAGGGATCTCTCTTGTGAAGGACCACCAACACTAGATGCTGCACTTGGGGAAACCAACCTGATCCCAGAACCAGTCAGCTCAAACACCTCCTAGCCAGCTGGTACCAGGGGAAGACTCTTTCTTCAATTCTGGGAGGTATCAGTAGAAGATAGTACTGGGGTTTCACCCAGTGGTGTGGAATGGGATGGCACAGATTGGTTGGTGATTGTCCTTCTTAGCTGTCAAGTCCCACTCGACCCCATTGCAACAACAACCAGAGTGTTTCCCCCTCAAATTCTTTCTGTTCATTCCCAAGGTGAATCCCTGGCTGATACTGGTCAGGGCTGATTGTACTGACTAGGTCCTAGCCAGTGCCAGTCTAGCTGTACCCGTTGTGGCTTCCTCTACATCGGGGAAACCAAGCGGAGGCTTGGGGACCACTTTGCAGAACACCTGCGCTCAGTTCACAACAAACAACTGCACCTCCCAGTCGCGAACAATTTCAACTCCCCCTCCCATTCCTCAGATGACATGTCCATCCTGGGCCTCCTGCAATGCCACAGTGATGCCACCCGAAGGCTGCAGGAACAGCAAATCATATTCAGCCTGGGAACCCTGCAGCCCAATGGCATCAATGTGGATTTCACAAGCTTCAAAATCTCCCCTCCCCCAACCGCATCCCAAAACCAGCCCAGCTCATCTCCACCTCCCTAACCTGTTTTTCCTCTCACCTATCCCCTCCTCACACCTCAAGCCCCACCCCCATCTCCTATCTACTAATCTCATCCCGCCCCCTTGACCTGTCCGTCCTCCCTGGACTGACCTATCTCCTCCCTACCCCTCTACCTACACTCACCTTTACTGGCTCCATCCCCGCCTCTTTGACTTGTCTGCCTCCTCTCCACCTATCCTCTCCTCTATCCATCCTCTATCCGCCTCCCCCTCTCTCCCTGTTTATTTCAGAACCCTCTTCCCCTCTCCCATTTCTGATGAAGGGTCTAGGCCCGAAACATCAAGCTTTCCTGCTCCTATGATGCTGCTTGACCTGCTGTGTTCATCCAGCCCCACGCTTGTTATCTCGGATTCTCCAGCATCCGCAGTACCTTTTATCTCTGATACAATTTTAACCCCAGTCTAGTTAGTCCTGAGCAATATCAAACTATGTTTGTGGTTGGAGCAGGGTTTGTGCTTAAGGCTGTTCAAGGACAGTAGGGCAGGCTGCAATGGTCTGGTTTGGGAACTAAGATCGAGGACAGGGTGTGGGAGCAAATATCAAAATGAATGATCAAAATACATGTCAAAAAAGTCATGGAGGAGCTGGTCATAATAGTCAGGTGAATGGAGAAGGATGAGAAATAGCCCAAAAGGAAGAGCTGGTTTAACACCATCTCAAGTCATTGGACATTTGTCAAGGTGGATCAGTGGCAGGTTTGATGTTGACCATTGATAAAGACAGCAAATTAAAAGGTATGGAGTTAACACTGAGAAGTGGATGGGACACAGAGGGGTAGAATGAGAAGAATTTCAGTTAACTGTGCTGTCCTTTGTGGAACATCTGCTGACATTGAGTTGGTTTTGTTCAGGATATGCTGTCTTCTGTGTGTTATCCAGTTGTCCTTTGTGATCTTGTTCCTCACAATTTAATTCTGTGGATAGCTTCGTAAAAACTGACCACTTGCTCCTTAAACCAATTAGGTATAACTCTGACAGGAGGAGAAAGAACAGCTAAGAATTATTGGAATGTAACAGTACAGCATGAGGCATAATCCAGCTCCTGGGTACTGTTAAACTACTGTAACCGACCTACGTTTTTGAAGAAAAAAGTCCTTTTAAGAATTAGGTGAAGAATTTTGGTTCCAGGCATCAATCATGGTAAAGAAACCAGTTTGCCTGAGAGATAAATATAATGGGAAATGATCAACAAGAGATTCGTTATACACGTGATTAGAGTCAGTTTCAAGCAGGAGGTGAAGTTAATTTATGACAATCCTGGTCTGGCAAATTAGCTCATTTAAGCAATTCTGTCTGCACTTAAATTGAAAATTCTTGCCAAAGAGAGAACTCCAAGCAGTGAGGTGAACATCTGCAAAAGTCATCTTAAAAAGTGAGATGTTTGTATTTCGGGATCCCAGAGTTGAAAAGCATTAAAACCAGGAGAATACTGACCTGAGGTTGTTACACTTTAGATACGAACAGGGAAGCAACAATTGTGGGGCTGTTGAAGATTTTAAGAGTTGATATTTGTAGTGGATTTGTCCTCAGTCAATAATAAGCTTTCAATTTGATAGGTTTGAGTTTGAAGTAATTGTTCATTCTACTTTTAATATCTGTAAATATAACGTGACTACTAGCAATGTGGGGATTGGTTTGGTCAGAGGAGAGGAATGGCATTTGGGATTAGAGTTTTTAGCACATGTCAGCAATCAGTTCTATGTATTTTACCAGTTTCAATAAACTTTAAACTTCCTCAGAATAAATCTCTGGGGTATTAAACCCCCATTCTCCCAAACCCTCAAGCTATGCAAGGGGAAGAATTTTAGACTAACCTTTCAAACCTCACTCTCATCTGTCTGACCATCTCATTGATTTTTTCACCATGTTGTGTTCGGTCTGTGAAGTGAAGCGGTTTTGATCTTCTCTCTGACCACCATCTCTCCTCGACAAATCAGAAACATTGTCATTGTAGTGACCTTGTCTTCCCCATCCCCCCTCTCTGTAATGTAGCCTCAAGGCTTGGACTAGTTTACAAACCTATTGTGATGTCTGATCCCTCTGCTCTGTATCGAGTGAGAGTCACACTTGTTCTTTGAGGTCGCACTTTTGACTTGTCCAGTTCAAGGGGCCTCACCGTGATCAAACAGGAAGTTACAACATCCTCACCTTTCAGAAGTTAGACTATGTTGATATTCCTAAGGTTTTATACTAGATTTGTAGCTTGGGCTGTGGATATTGTTGGTTGGCTCGCCGAGCTTGTTCGTCGTTCTGCATGCTCAGCAAGCCAACCAACCACAATGTTGATATTCCAGAATACACAAAGCAGTTCCAGACATAAACAATAGGGCACCTTGGTGATGGGCAGTGATGGGATTTTCACAATTTCAATACACCTTCTTTTGGTAATATTTTCACTATTGTCCACTTGCTACTGATCACCAAGGTCTGGGGAGAAGCTGCTCAGGGAGGGAGCTGCAAGTTAGCATCAGTTATCACCCTTCCCTCTCGCTGAAATTCCTAGAGCTCAAACAGTTCTTATCCTATCACTATTGGGATTAGAGTTTCTGGATCAAATTAAGAATCCATTCTGGATATTTTGCCAGTTTAATTAAAGTTCCTATCTCTGTACCCACTCCTGCACCTACACCTTGCCCAATCTCTCCATAATCCTCCGGTGATGTAGCGATTGGCTATGTCAGAGGAGGGGAGTGACGTTGGGATTAAAGTTCCAGACCCATGTTAAGAATCAGTTCTGAATGTTTTACCTGTTGAAATAAACTAAAATTTCTTAGAATAGATCTTGAGATTAATTCTCCATTTCCCCATAACCCTCAGTCAGTTCAAGAGGAACAATTTTAGACTGACCCTTCAAATGTCATCGTCTTCTGTCTGATCACCTCACTGATGGTCTTTTCACAGTTTTGTGTCCTGTGAAGCTGGTTTGATCTCCTCTCCGAGGACTTTCTCTCCTACATAGGTCAGAGACGCAGTCAGTGCCCATGGCCCTGTCTTCCCTCTGTCTGCTCGTGCAGCCTCGTGGCTCTGGCTAAATCAGTTTACAAACCTTTTGTGATGTCTGATCTCTGTGTGATGTATAGGGTGAGGGTCACACTTGTTCTGTGAGGTTGCACTTTGACCTGCCCAGTTCAAGGGGCCTCACCGTGATCAAACAAGGTGTTTCAATAACCCTCATTTTTCTGAGTTTAAAATATATTGATGTTTACAAGATATGTTAATATGAATGCACAAATCAGAGACATAGACAGTGCCAGGGATCTGGGTTCGACTCCAGCCTTGGGTGGCAGTCTGTGTAGAATTTTTGTATTCTCCCTGTGTCTACTTGGGTTTCCTCTGGGTGCTCCGGTTTCCTCCCATAGTGCAAAGATGTGCCAAATAGTTGGATTGGCCATGCTAAATTGTTCAGTACTGTCCAAAGGTATGCAGTTAGGGGGATAAGCCATGGTAAAAGCACAGTCAAGGGAGTAAGGTGAGAGTTTGTGTCTTGATGCGATGCTCTGTATAGCGTTGGTGCAGGCTCGATGGGCCAAATGGCCTCCATCTGCTCTGTGGGGATTCCATGATTCCAACTGTTCAATCAACTGACAATTGCTGTCACCTTACAATGTTTCGAAGCACATTTTCCTTGCTCTTAATCTGCATTTTCCCAATACTTCTGACCTGCGAATCCTAAATCCAGAATTTTTTTGCAATGTTCTGTCCATTTGTGTCACTTTTTATTTAAATACTTCCTTATATCTTTTCCCATTCTTGGCAACGTACCATTCTTCATGATTAACTCTTTAGGCCTCTTCTAAAGGAAACGAGGAACAACCAGATTCGTTCGCTCATCTAACTGAACTTCAGCTTTAACTCACTTCATTTAACTTGACTTTATCTTAGCTTTAACTTAATCCGCCCCTTACCCTAACTCTAACTTCAAGTCAGTAAGTTTGGCTTGAATCAGATACTCCCCGATTCGAATAAAGTGGCCAACGTTGGTCTCACTTCATGGTTCTTCGTTCTCTGAAGAACACTTCAGGGCACAGCTTTTGCAGAGTGGTCTGGAAGCTTCTTCTTCCTCCTCCTCCTCTCAGAGAGAGAGATAGAGAGAGTTCCTTTGTACTGTTAACTTATCTGTAAGTATATTTATTCCAGAAAGCTCTCTGGCACTCAGCCCATTAACTAGTGAAAGTTGATCTCATTGTTTGTTTCTAGCCAATGGAATTTACTGGCAAACAGCTTCCAAATGTTACACCAAGCTATAAATAGTAGCATTCCTTATTTGGTCAACACAGGAAACTGATGGTCACCATCTACTCAATTTCTCCCCATAATGCAGTCCTTCTATACTTGGTATCAGTCTAGTGAACCTTCATTGGACTGCTTCCAATGCCAGGACACCTTTCCTTCGATTAGGGGCCTTAAACTGTAGACTGTATTGCTGCAATGATCTCACTAGTGCCTTGCATAATTTTAAGAAGACTTCCCCACATTTAAACTCCATTTGTTTTGAAGAAAAGGCTATTTGCCTTTCCTTATTACTCACTGAAATTTAATGCTAGCCTTTTTTGTAATTCATGCACCAGGACCCCCAAATTCCTCTGTTCTGAAGGTATCTCTAATCTTTCTCCATTTGAGTAATATCCATCTCTTCTGTTCTTCCCACATTTTCCCACATTATGTTCTGTCTGCCAAGTTTTTGCCCACTCACAACCTTTCTATATTCCTGTGATGACTCTTTGTGTCATCCCCACAACTTGCCTTCCCACCTATTTTTGAGTCATCTGTATACCTGGCTGTTGTACATTCACTTTCCTCATCCAAGTCATTAATATATATTGTAAATAATTGTGGCCCCAGCACTAATTCCTGTCACTCTCCACTCATGACAGGTTGCCATTCTTAAAAAGATCCCCCTTATACTAACTTTCTGTATTCTATTAATTGGCCAATCATCGATCCTCAATAACATATCACCACCAACTCAATGGGTTCTTACTTTATTAAATAGCTTTATCGAATGCCTTCTGAAAATCCAAATGTATTCCATTCACTGCTTCCCCTTTATCTATCCTGCCATGTTTTGCCTTTAAATTGGCAGAGCGACTGCAAAGGGTTGTTGAGGGTGGGTGGAGGCCAAAAGGCTGACATGGGAAACATAAAGAGCCATCAGAGGTGGGTACAGAGCTGTAAGTTGGCATGAAGAATATGAGGAAAAAGGTTGGTGGACTTCATGGGATGCCATGCATTAGCATGGGTGGGAGATGTAGAGTGTGTGGGGGATTAAGGGAGAATATGTGGTGACGGCCACAGTTCCATTTTTGCATCTTTTTCATTTATTTGACAAGGTGCCAGTGCACCAAAGCAGCCTCTCTCTGTCCCCAGCTGCTGAGCCTCTCACCACGCCCAGCCCTCAATCAAAATCCGAAGTTTCAGAGTACTTTCTACCGGGTTGGGTTTGTGGAATGATGCTTTAGGAGGTTCGAGCCTGAGTGTTGAATGAGCAGAAATGTTTTCTTATTCCCTTCCTAAACCTCTCTGCCTTTTTCTCCTGCCATAACAAGTCTGGCAGTTGATCAGTGCTGAAGGTTAATAAGGGAGGAAAAAAACCCTCAAATGTCTGCAAAAATATTACTAACTTTATTAGTGACAATTGTATCCTGATTGTGGAAGTTGTGGTTATTGTCAGACAAACTCGCATCATTCGTCCATTAATTGGCTAAGATATTGCTGATTAATTTCAATGTAGATAGAAAGACGATGATGCCTATCAGAGGGAGAAAACAAACAAAAGTTTATGTGTCAGAAAAAAGTCTTAACTTGCAGTTAGTCAATGAAATTGTGGGACGATTGACATCACAGGGAGAGATATCTAACTGAACTGATTTTAAACATTGTTAAACATTGTTAAACACTTTAAACATAATTAAATAAAGCCAACCAAATTAAGTAAAATTGAAATGAAACCCAGATAACAAGGTGTGGAGCTGGATGAACACAGCAGGCCAAGCAGCATCAT
>JAHRHZ010000039.1:17300365-17328839 GCA_024137785.1 Ginglymostoma cirratum
ATCTCGGATTCTCCAGCATCTGCAGTTCCTATTATCTTTGAAATGAAACCCCACCTGTTTCACTATTGTCTTTTATAGAAAGGAAATCTGCTTTACTTACACAGCCTGACCTGCAGGTGACTCCAGACCCATAGCAATACGGTTGAGTCTTAACTGCCGCTGGGATATTTTGGACGGGTGATAAATATTGGCCTAGCCTGAGGTGCTCACATCCCATGAGAAGAACAGGCATCTTATTTTGTATGAATTATGCAGCGCTGAAACAATAATAGATTTGGACTGTCATTGTTAATATTTTGGAAGTATGTGCTCAGTGTTATTGTTAATACCAACAAGTTATAGGAATTCAAATGGAGGTACTGGAATATAAGTCAGAACCATTATGTATTCTAACTTGAGTAGATCTTGATAGAGTAGAGTTTGCAGTTTGCTGCAATATATCGGTGCTTTCGAAAAAGCTCAGTGTAGAGTAGCCAAATTATTTCCAAGTTTATGGTGACTAAATTATGTTGAAAGACTGAATCAATTTTTATTTGGCTAAGGAAGGCTAAGGGGAAAGATAACTTCTAAATAACATAATGCACAACAAATTGGGTCAAATCATATTAAGAACTGAAGATTAAAGGAATCTGACCATGACTTGTTTTGCTCAAGATAACTATGGCTTTTTAAACCATGCATCAATTTGATGGCCTTTCTCTGAATTTTATCCAGGGCCACATTGTACTGCCATCACGTAAATAGATCAAAATTGGTCACAGTATTAAACAAAGAATTTGTAGTTTTACACCATGTTTCATAACTTCAGAATATCCCAGATTCCTTTATGGATGATCACAATGTGGAGGTGCCGGTGTTGGACTGGGGTGGACAAGGTCAGAAATCACGCAACACAATGTTTATAGTACAACAGGTTTATTTGAAAACACAAGCGTTTGGAACCTCACTCCTCCTTCAGGTGTTAGTGAGAGAGGTAGTATCAGACACAGAATTTATAAGTAAAAGATCGAAGGGTCACACCACTGATGAGGATGTATTGAACAAACCTAAGATGTTGTTAAATCTTTAATCAGTTAAAAATTTTTAATTGATTAATATGTATATGCTAATTCTTTTCAAGTCACTGTCCTGTGAGAACGCATGAAAAGTAAACTGCTGGGAATGAAGTGAGGGTGCTGAAAACTGAATCTTAAGCTTCCATTCGTGGGTTCTGGAGAAACCAGGAGTGCTCCTTCAGGTCTCACAAGGAGGAAGCTGGTGAGAGATCCTTCTGGCCAGCTAATATCACATTGTCTAAGTTCAGCAAGTGGTGTCTACAGCCCTGAGCCATTGCACTTCAAATAAACGTTTCCATTCTTTCAGTGTTTGCACTTCACTGACCATCAGGCGAGGCATATTCGCAGGCTTGCTTCATTGAAAACTTTAAGGATCAGTCAAAATGCAACAAAATAACCAAATACTTTCATTTTTGAATAGCTTTCACCCAATCTAACTATCGGCAAGATTTAGCATCAGAAAATAACAGGCAAAATTTTCACTACTGATTTCTTGCTGTTCCTGCTCTCCTGTTTGCTTATATTTGCTTTTCTAAATTCAAATTAACATCCAGAAGAATGCATCTCATTGGTTCCTAGAGATTATTTCAAACAATGTGAGATGCAAATATGTAAGAGAAATGTATTTATATGTCGCATGCTTCTGCATAAATCCAGTTTTTTTTGATCCAGTTATTTTTTGATCCAGTTATTTTTTTATCCAGTTATTTTTGCCATTGGGTTTAGTTAAAAAAAACGTTGAGTTTTGGTTTTGTTCAACATAATCAATAAAGCAGGAAGATTGTTACCTTGATTTAATTAACTGGACTAGTGCCAGCAACTTGATACATTAGTCTGCAAAGCTGCTGTCAAGAGTCCAGAGATAAAATACTTAATTAGTCATGCTTTTATGTTAATTTAACATAATCTAAGACATTTATTTATCTGTTTATATAAATGATGCCATTTACTCCAACTTCCCTCGATTTGAAGGATATGCACAGTCAATTCCCAATCTATATTTGCACCCCATTACATGTAATTGAAAATATATGACACTGTTGACCAGTTTGTCAATGTACAGGCACATTGCTTTGTCTAGAATAACAGTTCGTATAAAATAAATGTGGTGATAATGAAGACAGAGTATGTTTAGCAAGTACAGAGTAGCATACAAATGAAAATATAGAGTATTATCCTCAACAGCAAATTAAAGCTGAGATACTCTCTGTTTAACACCTATTAAACAGCAAAACTGGGCTCAACGGAGTGAGTGAGTCAGAGGTTGAAGATTGGACTCCCGCTTCCAGGGACCTGAATTTTTCTACTTTCTCCAGCCTGTTCATTGACTCTCTTAGCACTCACTCACCCTGAACCTGCATGGTAGCCCACCTGGGTGCCTTGTCTTGCCCTGTGTTGCATTTTTGCACCTTGCTCCCAAGCCAGAGATACCAGGCTTACTGTACCGCTGTATCGCCTTGCCTTTTAGTGCGGACACAAAGCCAGAAAGCTTGTCACATTTGTCGTCAGTTCTCAATCTAATCATGGGAGATAGCCTTCAGCCAGAAGGTCCCGACACAGTAAGTTGAGGACATTTCCAATACTAGTGCAAGGGTTTTGATACAACTAGTCAGCCACCCAAAGCCTTCTGAATCAGGATTCTCTCCACATAATGTGTGAGGAGCTGAATGGAGGACAGTCCATCATCTATCATGACCCTTTCTGTTTTCCTCCCGGATTGAGGGACAGTGCGAAGAAAGTGGATGGCACAGCCATTGCTTTTGGTGCAGTTGGGGGGATGTCTCAAGCGAGTGACTTGGCAGTGTAGGGAGCATGCAGGGTTAATAGTGTTGAGGACATACAGGGTCAGTGGTGTAGAGGGCATACAGCGTTAGTAGGGTAGAGGGCATACAGGGTGAGTAGGGTAGAGGGCATACAGGATTAGTGGTAGAGAGGGCATGCAGGGTCAGTCCTGTAGTGATGCTGCAGGGTTAGTGGTGCATGGGGTTGGGGATGGTTAAGCATGAGTGAGTGAAGATATTACAGGCAATCATGAGGCTTGCTGAGAGGTGGGTGCAGTAGAGGTAGTAGAGTGAGGGAAATGTATCAATGAGAAGATTGTTGCACGTATGCAGTGAGAGTGGAGAAGGACATTGTCCTTCTCCCTACAGAGATGTGCTTTCCTCCAGCTAGCTGAGACTGCACTTATCCAGGTGGCAACATCAGACTACGCTGGCATGGTCTGGCATCATGGTTTCCTCTGCTGGTCCCTGGGCAAAGAGGACATCCAGCCTCAGAAAAGCCTGTCCATTCCAGGATATCCCCGGAATGGCGAGTTGTTGTGTCTATGGTGAATGGTGGAATGGGACTAGAATCAAGTAAGGAATGTCATGGTGCACAGTAAGTAGTTAATGAGATGAGTTTGCAAGAAATCTTGCCAGGCTTTGAAGAGAGAAATCCTCCGTGAATCTTGACCGAAAGATTCAACCCATCATTGCCGATTTCCTAACGCTTGGCCTGTGTTACCATGGGTTTGGACATGCACAGTTCAGTGAGCCAGCTGGCCATTTAAATGGCCTGCTGTCTACCTGTAAATTCCATTTTGGTATCCCCAGTGTCTGGAACCCAGAATGCACTGACTTACAGGGGATCTGTTTTAGTGAATTTATTTAGATCGCCACGGTAACCCTTTGGAAATTTGAGAAATTCTTGTTGATCTGGTCCCAGGACAGTTTAGGAGATTGATCAGGATCCTTCAGGTTTCACGTTCCACTAGGTGGAATCATGAATCCTTCAAGGGAGTTGTTAGGAACACTCAGAATCTGTCAGGTATCCCGAGGGTTGGATGGGGGAGATCAATGAAATTGTGAAAAATAGGCAAGAATGTGCTTAAAATAAACATAAACCATTGAAAATGTCAAAGCTGTCAAAGAACTTAGAATACAAATGCTTCTTTTCACAAGAAATTAGTTAAAAGTATTTCAACGCGTTCAATGTTTCTTTACACCAGGGTGTTTTTGTTTTAAATAGTGATAACATTAATGGCCATCACATCTTAGGAAGGACGTTATGGCCCTGGAGGAAGTTCAATACAAATTTACAAGGATACTACCCGGACCTCAGGGGTTAAGTTACGAAAGATTAGACAAGTTAGGCTTTTATTCTCGGGAATGTAGAAGGTTAGGGGTGTTTTCATCATGGTTTTCAGGGTATTAACAGGGAAAGATAAGGTATAGATAAGGGAAACTATTTTTATTGGTTGAAGATTCTAGAACCAGGGACATAGTCTAAGAATTAGGCCAGGCCATTTAGGAGAGATGTTAGAAGCACTGTTACATACAAAGAGTAGTGGAGTTTTGGAACACTCTTCTTCAAATGGTAGCCGATGCTAATTCAATAGTTAAATTTACATCTGACATAGACACATTTTTATTAAACAAGGCTGTCAAGGGGTATGGGCCCAAGGCAGGCATATGGAGTTAGAGCACAGGCCAGCCATGATCTTATTGAATGGTGGAGCAGGCTCGAGGGTCTGAATGGCCTACTCCTGCTCCTACTTTTATGTTCCTACTTTATTTGTGACAGCGTGGCTCAAGTGGCTTGCTCATGGTAGGTACGTGAAGAGTTGACACAGAGAGGGGATGGCAAAAGCTGGATGTGGGGCATAACTTGGTATGAGTTGATATTCAGTTGTAATGGGATTATAAATGGTCTAAGTGATGGATACAAGGTCATAGGTTGGCATAGTGGACACAGGTAACACAGTGTGGAACTGGAGGAACACAGCAGGCCAGGCAGCATCAGAGGAGCAGGAAAGCTGATATTTCAGGTCGGGACCCTTCTTCAGAAAAGGAGGGTCTGAAGAAGGGTCCCGGTCTGAAACATCAGCTTTCCTGCTCCTCTGATGCTGCCTAGCCTGCTGTGTTCCTCCAGCTCCACACTATGTTATCTCAGACTCCAGCATCGGCAGTTCTTACTAACTACGAGGGACATAGGTGTTGGTTAAAGAGACATATTATAGTCTAGAAGATATGGGGGTCATAAGGCTGGGGAGTGGTTTTGCATTATGAGAGAGTCATGGAGGAGCAAAAGATGGTGTAGAGATGATCTGGTTTCTAATTAAACTAAAGCATACTGCAAATGCACTGATCCAAATATTGCACCAGCCAACAGTTGCTGTTTTTGTTCCTGGATTGCACTGCCCATTTCCTGGGGCATCTCAAATGAAAATCTGACCTTCCAGGGCACATTTTTCTTGGATCATGTTTGTGGAGCCTAGAAATATCCTGCTCCACACTCCTGACCCTAGATTGAAAATCCTAAGAGGTAGAATTTTGACATTATGTAACAGTGGAAAAGAGGGTAAAGGCAAGTCATTTCACATTTCTCTGATTGATTTCAACGCAATATAATTCAGGAGATATGGCAACAGGCTGATGATTTATTATTGAACGTTTTATGCTATCATGCAAGATCAAATTTATCCTTATTAGTTCTATGTCTGTAGCATCAGCAGATGCTGAACCTGGATATCTGATATCTGGTTCATCCAGATATCAGAATGCAAAGATTTCACGATGTTGTGCACAGAGGAGTGTGCAGGGATCATATCTGTGATTCAGATCTTCATTTCATTTATTCTGCATTTGCAGAGCAGAAGAATCCAGCCTAATAACTTAATAAGGTAAGTTGAAATTTTTATTCTGACAAGTTGCGTTATAAGTGGCCTAAATTCTACAGAGACTTGCAATTAGTCGACAAGAAACATTTTACACAGATCATAAACCTTCCAGATTTTCACTCAGAGTTCTAGAGGAAATTGTCTTCTCATAAAACAACTATAATTGTTTCAAGATACTTCAAGCTAATTGTGCATAAAATACAATTAATGTTAATGTTGCATAAACTAGGTGTAAGAGGCCCATCATCCTGAAATGCTGTACGGTTAGTTACAACTGAAGCCATAAATCTACAAAATGCATCAGCTAGAAGTGTAGCAACAAAGAAATTTACTTTCAGGTTCTTCCTTCAGTTGATGAGGTTTGGATGCAATGTGGTGCAAGTTACTTCTCTGTTGAGCTGTCGTTGCTACCTCCTGTTGGCTTGTTTGTTTGTCAATGAAATCTCAACAACAGGCCATGCTGAATTAACTCATAGCTTCCTATTCATTGTTACTTGCTATCTATTAATGGATTGATATTTGTAAAGTGAACGGTAGTTTGTACAAGTCTTCTTGCCAGATGATATTGGGAGTGACATGAACCTCCTTGATATGCCATTAGAGTTCAAAGATAAAACAGTAATGACATATCTATTCCACTTGCATTCTTACCAAGACTGGAAAGTTGCAAGCACAGATTAACTTGTGGGATTTATGATGTTGTGGCGATAACAGTGAGCTGGTTTAAGGAAGGGCAGGTTTGGCTGTTAAATATTCCTGGTTATAAGTGGTTCAGAAAAGGCATGAAAGGGAAAATAAGAGTGGTGACGGTTATGATTAAAGAAAGCATTGCAGCATTGGAGAAAGAGGGTGCTTCAGAGGGTTCAAGGACACAATCGATTTGGCTCGATATAAGCAATAAATGGGTATAATTACATTGTTCAACATAATACTTAGACAGCCAAATGCTGGAAGGATATAAAGGAACAAATCTGCAAGAAAATTACAGAAACACATAAACAACTGGAATTGTTCATAATGGGGGACTTTAGTTAGTAGTGTACAGCGGATTATGGGACAGTGAGGGGCAAGCATTCCTAGATGGTGTTCAGGAACATTGCCTACAACAGTATGTGTCAAGTCCAACAAGAAGGAAGATAATGCTATATTTGGTTTTGGGTCTTGCAGATCAAGTGACAGTGGGGAGCATTTGTGGGACAGCGATCATTCTATCATAATATTTACAACGATGGTAGATAATGACTGGTCAATTCAGAGCAAGAATAATCAACTAATGGAGAGCCAACTTCAATGGGACAAGAGATAACAAGGTGTGGAGCTGGACGAACACAGCAGGCCAAGCAGCATCGTAGGAGCAGGAAAGATGATGTTTCGGGCCTAGACCCTTCATCAGAAATGGGGGAGGGGAAGAGGGTTCTGAAATAAATAGGGAGAGAGGGGGAGGTGGATAGAAGATGGATAGAGGAGAAGATAGGTGGAGAGGAGACATACAAATCAAAGAGGCGGGGATGGAGCCAGTAAAGGTGAGTGTAGGTGGGGAGGTAGATGGGACAAGAATGGGTTTGGGATGGATAGACTTGAAACAAGCGGTGCAGAAAAGAAACATAGCTGAAACATTTAAAGAACTTTAAAAAGGAAATGGTTGAGGCACAACTCAAAACTATATTGTCTCAACTGAAAGGGTAGGACAAACACATTCAGATCTCCCTGAATGACAAAGTAAATAGCAATTACGTTTAAAAAAAGAGAAAAAGTCGGCTTATGACAGGCATCAGATAATAAATACAATTAAGAACCAGTTGAACTCCATGAGAACCAACGCTGCCACACATATGTATGAGTTCAGAAGTGATGTGAAATGCCAAAGAAAGGAATCAAAGTGGTATTGTGAGAAAAGACTGGCAACTAACATACACTAAATCTCAATGTCTTCTATAAGCACATCAATAGTAAAAGGGTGATGAAAGGACATACGGAGGCAGAAGACATAGCTGAGGTTTTAATTTAATACATTGTATCAGTCTCGACCGACAATGCAAATCCTGACCAGGCAACACAAGAGGAAATTCAGTCACTATAGGGTTTAAAGTTGATAAGAAGGAACAGCTGGATAGGCTTCAGAGATAAAAGGTACTGCAGATGCTGGAGAATCCGAGATCCCAAGGCTGTCAGTATTTAAATTTGAGAAGGACTCAGGCTCGATGAGATACATCCGAGGACATTGAAGGAAGTGAGAGTGGAAATTATATAGCCACCGGCCATAATCTTTTGATCTTCCTTAGATTCAGGGTGGTGCTGGAGGGCTGGAAATTTGGGAAATTATACCTTTGTTCAAAAATGTAAAGAATTCCAAAGACTAAATGGGACAAAAATATTCTCCTTATACTCTGACTTAAATGTGTTGTGATGGTACTTTCATTATTAGTATTTTTCAAGGACCCGTGATAAAAAGATTGTGAAAGTTGGTTTATTGGAAAGACTGGGAAATGCATGGTTGTTTTCTTAAGAAAGACGTTATTAGAAGGACATTTGACTTTTTAATAACTAACTCTGGAGCAGGCAATTACGGTAAGCAAACAGCTAGAGCCTCAGAGGCTATCCAATGACTAGGACTTGTTTACAGAGAGGTCACTGGTTTGGGTCTATGGCTGTCAGGAGTATTGGGTACTTCTTAACTATTGCTGGGAAAAGTCAGTGCTGTGTAACCTGCTCAGAAAGTAGTCACCTAACTTTTCATTTTGAGCAGTGTTGAGGAATTCCTTCAAGTCTCCAGTTAGAGAGCTGTAAAACTGGTACAGTATTCTCTGGAAAATTTTCTAGAAGATCTTTTCTTGACATTTCAGTCATGAATTTCTTCTGAAAGGATCCCAATGCCAACTTCATGTCTCTAGTGACACTTGTTTACATGTACCAGGATATCATATCAAAAGGCATCTGGAGCATTCCATATTTTTCTTCAAAAATCAGAAATCATTGTATTAACAGATAGCTGGTGCTATTTTTTTTTAAAAATAAATACATCAATCAATTTCTCCAGGAATATGCAGAAACAGCAGATCATGGGTTTCCCATGGCCAAAATCTAGAGTACTGTATACTGTTTGAATCCCGTTACTTGAAGAAGGATGTAATTGCATTGGAGACACTTCAGAGAATGTCAGTCAGATTTATTTCAGCGATGAAAGGCTTAAGTTATGAAGAGAGATTGAGCAGATTAGTCCAACAATCACTTGAGTTAGAAGAATGAGAGAAGATTTAATTGAGGTTTATTAGATGCTAAAGGTGATCAGTGAAGTAGATGTAGAAAGGAAGTTACCCTTTGCGAGTAGACTTAGAATGAAATGTCATAGTCTTAGGCTAAGGGGTGTTAGGTTTAAAACAGAGATGAGGAGGAATTATTTCTCTCAAAGGGACATGAATCTTTTGAATTCACTCATCCCAGAGTGAAATTTAAACAGGCAATAAATGTTACGGGGAATAGGCAGTAAAAGTGGAGTTGATGTTGCGATAAGATTAGCCATGATCACATTAAATGGCAGACCAGGCTCAAGGAGCTAAATAACCAACTCTTGCTCATAGATCGTATGTTCTTACACTTTCAATGATACCACCACCGGCTCCCTCTCCACTCCCTGTAGGGTCCTTCACACAATATGACCGTCTTCATAAGTTTAGGTCCTCAACATCTCAAAGAGATTATAAATTGTTTTAAAAGATGTACTTTCTTGTTTAAACTTTAAAATTGATTTTGCTAGACTAAAGCATGGCTGCCACCGGTCACATGATGTTTGTTGGCTGCAGTTTTATAAAGTTCCAAACAGCAATTTCTGGGACGGGACTGAAAACAAAGACCTTCCTGGAATCTCACACCTTCCATTCTGTGGCCAAAGTGGTTAAATCAACACAAAAGTGCAGGATCGCCAGGTGAAGAACTGGGAGCTATCAAAATGCATTATGCTGAAGTGGTGCTAATGGGACAACAGTGATCTCAAACAATGAGCAATGGCTTTTGACCATGAGCATAGGGCCTACCCTGTTAGCTAAGGTGATTCATTTTTAAGTGGCTCATCACTTGAACTAACATCTTGTCTTTGGAAAATGTTTAATTGTACTTTTTCTGAACACTTTCTTCTATTTTGTAAATAAAATCTATTTAATAATGAACATCAACATCCTCTACAAAATGTCTACATTCCAGACTGAGGTAAATCTGTCTCTGATCCAATATCTCCTCAAAGAATCTTCGCTGGAAGATTCCTGTTATAACAGAAAAGTGGACCAGGGCTGTTCACCCAAACCAGCTTTGGTTCTTCCTGCCCCATCCAATGAGGTCAGAGATAACACAATGTGGAGATGGATGAACACAGCAGGCCAGGCAGCATCAGAGGAGCAGGAAAGTTGATGTTTTGGGCCAGAGCCCTACTTCTTGGCCTGCTGTGCCCCTCCAGCTCCACACTGTGTTTTCAAGAACCAATGAGGAGACGACTTTCCATTTTTGGAGGCTACAAAACATGATTTTGAACATTCAACCATCAAGATCTGTCCTTGTCATGCTATACCTTTGGTGTCCCACTGAGCTGGGTGCCACTAGGTTTGTGTAATATTCTTCTAACAATGGAGGGTCACAGGAAGTGGAAACAATGGGCCATTCTGAAAGATTATGGCCAGGCAGCTCCTGGCCTCTCTGGACAAGAAGTTGGTCGGCCAAAACCTGGCTGCATGAGCACTGGAACAGTCTTTCCAGCTCTGCAGTTTGTACATTACACAGTCCGGTTATGTTTAAACTTGACGTCTACATTATAAACTTTTAATCCATGCTCATGAGAAAATGTCAATAATTCTGCAACAATTGTGGAGGGTCACTATGCTAATCTTTGCATTAACGCAACAAATGTGGCGTAAATCAAACACTGCCTGCACACAAGATATTTGAGTGCTCCTGGCTGAAAAATGTTGTCATCTTCAGGGCCACTGATCATGAGAAAGCACTGGAAACAATTATTCAGAAGCCTGGACATATCAGCCAACTTCTTCTAACTAACCCTGGAAAGAGTGTCCAATGTGACATTATCAAAAGTGAATAATTTTAATCCCTTGTGAAGTTCCAATGATGCTTGGTAATCTAAAATGTCACCAGTATCTGGGAGAATTACTGACAAATCAGTAGGATCTGTCTTGAACACATTGATGTTTCATGTGCATCATCAATAGCCTGTCTATTACCTATACTTGCCTGATAATATGTTTGTGTTGTTAGAATTTAAGTCTTATTTATCTTTGCACAGTCTGAATATTTTTATGGTCCATAATCTTTGCATGTTTGTTTGAGTAAATTTTATTTGTACTAACCTATTTATCCATTGTTGGTTAAAGAAACCTGGCTGATTTGTTTCTAATGCTAAACCAGATGCAGTCTAAACCCTGTACAGTTGGATTCCATAAACGCTCCGCCTAAATTTACATTTTGTTGGGAACCAATGGTGAGCTGGGATTAGAAAAGAATTGATGCACCCTGTCAACAGGTGGCACAGTGGTTCAGTGGTTAGCACTGCTGCCTTACAGAACTCGGGACCTGGGTTCAATTATACCCTTGGGCAACTGTCCATGGAATTTGCACATTCTCCCCATGTCTGCATGGGTTTCCTCCAGGTGCTTTTGATTTCTTCCCTCAGTGCAAAGATGTACAGGTTAGGTGGATTGTCCATGGCAAATTGCCCATAGTGTCGAGGGATATGGTAGGCTAGGTGGATTAGCCATGGGGAATGCAAGGTTACAGGGATAGGGAAGGGAAGGGATAGTTCTGGGTGAGATGCTCTTCAAAGGGTCAGTGTGGACTTGATTGGCCAAGTGGTCTGTTCCCACACTGTAGGGATGCTATGAATCTTGGTCAAAACAATAATAAGAGAGGACATTTTATCTGGATCTCTGCAGTCCCTGAATCCATCCTATGTGGGCTGACAAGACTATGACAAAACTCTTTTTTGTATATGCTCAATAGCTACACCTTGAGTAAAAATATAATTCCCCTTATGATACACCTTCCAAACATGTGACCTCTATCTCCCAGAAGAATATGGGCAGCAGTCGATTTGGAAAACCACTGCCTACATAAGGCTCTGGACAGACCACATTTGGAATATTGTGAGCAGTTTTGGGCCCCGTAGCTGAGGAAGGATGTGATGGCAATGGAGTGGTTTATAGGATGTTTATAAGAATGATGCCAGGAGTGAAGCATTTGAGGATTCTGGGTCTGTAGTCGATGGAGTTTAGAAGGATGAGAGCAGATCTTACATAATACTGAGAACCCTGGATAGATTGGACGTGGAGAAGTTGTCTCCACTAGTAGGAGAGACCAGGATTCAAGGGCTCAGCCTCAGTGTGCAAGATGGCCATTTAGAACTGAGATGAGCAGGAATTTCTTCAGCAAGAAATTGGTGAATCTGTGGAACACATTGCCGCAGAAGGCTGTGGAGGCCAAGTTGTTGAATTTATTTACGACAGAGATCAGTAGATTTTTGATTAGTAGGGAGATCAAGGGTTATGGAGGGAAGGCAGAAAACGGGGTTAAGAAAAACATCAGCCATGATCGAATGGTGGAGCACACTCAATGAGCCAAATAGCTAAATTCTGCCCCTGTATTTTATGATGTTCTGGCCTGCAAGTTCTCTTCAAGCCACATATTATCCTGGGTTGGAAATATATCACTGTCCTTTGACTTTCACCAGTTAGAAATCCCGGGACTGCCTCCCTAAGAGTAGTATGCGTGTACCTATACAATACAGACAGCAGGGGTTCAGCAAAGTGGTTTACCAGCACCTTCTCAAGGTCAAGTAGGGATAGGCAACAAACCCCACCCCCAAAAGAGGAATGTTTGTAAAAGTATCAATAAACCATTTGAACATCATTTTCCAACAGTTTGTAGAAACAGATGAATCCAAAAAATATCTTGTGAAATGTAGGAAACAGCTAAAATTTCAATCTATGCATTTCACAAAACTTCAAATAAAGGAAATTGCAGTACTTAATACAGAATATCTCTTCTTCTATTATCTATTTCCTCATGGTCATCTCGGGTGGCAAATGCAAACATATTACAATGCAAATGATATTGATGTTTAGCCCACAGGAGGCCTAAGAGGGCGACAATGGTGTCAGGGTGAAAGTAAACTATTTCCCTGGCCTAAGTTCAAGGCTTGAGGTATTTTTAACTTCTGGGATTCTTCTCCATGTTACCATTCAGCTTCCATCCACAGTGGACAGAAAACAACATGTTCCTGGCAGACCATGAGAGAAAGTTCAGAAAGTAGGGTTTTCCTGCTGTCACAAGGAAAAGCTTTTCATTTAACTTGAAAATCCTCCTCATCTGTTCTGACCGGTTTCTCCACTCAGACCTATCTTGTTATCGTTGCATCCCTGACATAATAGGATCTCAAATTACAAAAATTCAACAGACCCCCATCTCATTTACACTCTTTGGCCTTTGCACACTTTGCTGTCAAATAAAAGCTAAGTACCATGAATAGCAAGTTCCAATAAAAAGGCATGTTTCACTCAGGATGTTGGGTTGAATCCTATATTTTTTTTGGCTGCATGAGAGTTGCTTTGCATTTTTCTTTTGTGCAGGGCCTTTCATTCAAAGCGTCAAAAGTTTTCTTGCCACATCTTGCTAAACCTGCCTGACATCATTCTCTGCCAGTTTATGATCTAACTTACCATCAGCCATTCCAGGAAAAATTTGCCACTGCTAGGATATTCCGGAATTGACTGGAATCCCTGGTGCCAGCACAATCTTTAAAAGTCTGCTGTGCACCTGGCCAAGCACTGTCCGTAGTTTCTGACACTTGCCCTAGACATTGCAGACAAGGGAAGTTTAGTCAAGGAAAAAAACCGAGTTAACGTTTTGGGTCCTGTGACCTTTCTGCAGAACTTCGACCCTTTTGAGGAAGGGTCACTGGACCGAAACTCTAACTCTGTTTTTTCCTTCACAGATGCTGCCAAACCTGCTGGGCTTTCCAGCAACTTTGCTTTTGTTCCTGATTTACAGAATCCGTAGTTCTTTCAGTTTTTATTAAGGGAAATTTAGTACCCGCTCTGTGGGTATAGTCCTGGAGGTGCTGCTGGACAGGATGGTGCAAAGGTGGGACATCCTCAACCCCCAAGACCAGTAGTGAAGGCCTCCACACCAGACAATATCTGGTCCAAGTTTGCCAGTCAGGTCAGTGTTGTCTCCATTGCCTGGAGAAATACACAGCAGTGCAAAAGCAAATTAATCTCCTTCTCCACTCTGCCAGCACATGCCACCATCTTTAGTTCACATTCATTCCAACTGTTGTGGCCAGATAACCCATGCCCTGAACAACTAGGCTGGAAACCAGAATGGGCAACCTTTGAGCAGCCAGGCCTGATGGGACTTTCAGAATGAGTTAAGCACAAAGCATCCACACAGGACAATGGCAGGCAAGGCCAAGAATAGACCTGACCTGGAAAATAAGTCTAGTTTGTGTATTGGAATACAATGAGCAGATGTGCTGGTGCCCCGGTTCCCACCATGTTCATGAATGGAGGGAGGGACATGCTTTTGATATGTCAGGGATCCCAACGGATGCCATGGCTTTGATTTGGAAAATTGATTGGCTGTGGGCCAGAAAACATTCAGGAAGGATGCAGCACAGAATAATAAGAAGGAATACCTAGCAGTCTTTGTCTCAGCGAAGACTCAAGCTGGCCCAGCAGCGAAGCACCAACCGTCTAGAGAGAGAGAGAGAGTGAGGAATGAAGATCATGTGTGAGACTAACCTTTGCCTGGCCACGTTCAACTGGGCAGATAGGACCTGGCCCTAGTGTGGTAGCCAGTAGTAACTTAGATAAGGATTTCGACAAAGATTTAGCATTGCAGTTGATTAAGTAATTAATACAAGAATCGGGCATTATTTCACTTAAGAGCAGAGTTTGTGATAATATTTGGCCTTTTGTAGCTTTAACGCACCTTGTAAAAAGGGTTTCGCTGAATTGCAAGTCAATTCTGACTTATTTGCTCATCTCACAATTATACTGTACTTGTAAAATTTATGTAGAAATTGGCTGAAGTGCAACATCTTCCCTCACCCACTCTTACACACCCAAACCCTGACACCAGGAAACTGCACACTCACTTGCTCAGGACATTTGCCCATCTCAGCCAAAAGTGACAGCTGTACCACCCACTTTCATTTTCCATAATAATTATCTCCCCCTCTCTCTCTCTCTGTCTCTCAATCCAGGAGTAAAACATGCCACCACAGGGCAGATAGAGACAAGACAGGTGGTGGGTCACCCAAAATTTGGCTCTTCATCAGTTGTGTCGAAAACATTTTGTCTCTGACTGCCCTAAGCAGCTGACTGACTATGTTCAAGCCCCTGGACTGTGTGCTGTTCGTTTACTGCACAGAGACCTCATGAAGGTATTTCCCTTGACTTGACTAAGGCCTGTTGCCAACTTTGACAAGCTTCTTGACTTTGTATTTGCGCTAAATGACACAAAAATATGTCAGTATTGTGAGCCTGGTATCTCTGGCTAAGGGGCATTACGCAAAAAAGGCAAAGCAAGGATGTTATGAGCTCCAAGTAGGCACAGCACGGTTAAACATTATGACAACAAGCAAACAAGCCAGAGGTGCAGCTTGGTCCAGTCCATGAGTTGGATGCATGTCCCCGAATTCACATTGTCCTTGCAATACCATTACAATGAGTGTTGCCAGGGCAACACAAGTGCAGAATCATCCTGAAAGTGGATTGGCATGAGGGTTATTAGAGACGGGCACATGTTGATTATAAATGTCTCGTGGCTGGAGCTCATGGAGACTGAATAGAGATATCGATGCTTGGTGTCCAATATGGAAGTCTTTTGAAGAAAGTGGCGAGCTAAAATCACCAGATACCCTCTCTGACTTCTATATCAAGAATTCTTGATGTCTAACTTGTTCTGTGCATTTGGTAAAATAGGAAGCTGAATATTAATGATATGAGTTGGTTCGTTAATAGGATATAATCCCCCTTCATTGGCAACGCACTGCTGTCTAACAAGAAAGTTACCTTATCACTCAGCAAATTCATATGTAATGGACCAGACCAAACCCCTTCAAATATATCAAGGAGATAGCCTAGACCCTAACTTTCATCTTATTTAAAGGCAAGTGTAAGGTGCTCTGTTCCAAATGTAATTCGATTGAATTACACGCGTCAGCTTTAAGCAAAACACACTTTATTCTTACTCTACAGTTAAAATGCAAACAAAAGAAAGAAGAATTGGTGTAAATTTAACTCTATGGGAAAATGTAACAGAACAATAGATTATGTAACTATTAAACAGTAACTGTTCCAATATAGTAACACCACATAAGCGCCCTTGTCAAAGGCATATTCAGTAAAATAGATTGGTTCAAGTTTGATGTTTCTCCAGTCCAGGAAAAGAAAGAACACCAAGAGAAAATTTGGGCAGAGAGAGAGCTTCAGCTCTTTTCTGTAAAAGAGCTTCCCCAGCCAAGTTCAACTTGAAAACTAAACAAAAATCCTGGGTCTTTGGAAGTCTGACTCCACTGATTCATGTTGCTTTCATTCTACTAACTTAAAAAAAAAGGCCTCACAAACTGTTCAGTTTATTGGCTGGGAAGAGACAGCTCATCACCTATGGGTCAAAACCCTCTTCCAAAAAAAAAGGACAAAATATACCTCACAAGGCCATAGTACTGTCCCACATAAAAGATGGAGCAAGATGCTCCTGACATTAAGATAGACCTCACCCGCAACACTCTGCAAATGAATTATTTGTCATTACCATGAAACCTGACGGATAGCTAGCTCCTCTGAATTTCTGCAATCTCATAAATCCATAGTACATATGCCACAATAAAAACATAAATGAGACTGTTTACCAATGTGCACAGGAAACATCAAAATTCACAGTCGGCCAGAGAACTTCTGCACGTGTGTAATATTACCAGGCCTGTGTCAGTGAGCTTTTGTTACTTACTGTGACCCACAAGTCTCAATGGCAAAGGATAAATCTTATAAAGACATTGACGTCTCACTCAATCAGCTTCTACAATAAAGACGATTCATTGCCTAGGACAGAATGTCAATAAACCTGCTCTCAGCATAACATTAGTTGATTTGATCCTATCACTATCAAAGGTATTATGAAGTGACATAGATTTGACAACTAAGCTGTAATGATGCAATACTGGATAAGTAGAAAATGAAACAATAACACAACTGGTTACTGTCTCCTCTGCTTCTGCAATAGATTTGAATAGAGATAAATTGTAACCTTCTGGCCGACTGAAATAAGGCAGTGAAGGCTATTAATTTGCAGCTTAGCCTTGGCTTTTGATTCTGCAGTGGACAACACTGCAAGTGGCTGAAATAAAAAAAACTATAAGCACTGGAGGAACTCACTAGGTCTCGCTGTATCTATGGAGACAGAATCAGAGTTTAGGAGCTTAATCTGACACAGGCTTGAATGATATGGGCTAGAGTGAGGTTTACGGCAGATTTTGGTGAGTCCAATGAGATCGATCTCGACATCAGGGTCAACCTGCTGCATCTTTAATGCACTTATATAGCAAGGTGAGTTTCTTGCAAGGCAGTGGTGATTTGCCAATTAAGGGGAATGATAGTTAAATGCCTTATTAGTGTCTAATCTTGCATCATTAATATTCAATTTGTTGTTTTACCAAACATGCTGAACAACCTAGTCATCGAGAAATCTTGACCTGCAAGTCAGAGTGGGTACCTGTCAATTTCAGCTCATTTCTGGCTGCAGTGAGCCTCCATGTTATTCAGCATCAAACAGTGTCTCAGGTGCGATCCATCAGCACCAGCTGCACTCTTCTCTCATCCATAAATACTGGCATCTGACATTGCAGAAACAATGGGTTTTACTCCTATGTTTTATGGTCTTGTGGTTTTCCCATCACACCATTACACCACTCCGTGATTGGAGTAGATCACAGAAACAATGCTGGCCTTGCTTCGACCAGGGCCGTGGTGGAGCAGATGATGGGGTTTCTGAAGATGCAATTCCACTGCTGGATTCAGTCTGGGAGGGTCCTCTAGCATAGTCCGGGCATCACTCTGGTGTATTGTGTTCTGAGAAATTGAAGCAGGGAACAAGGTGATGTGATAGATGCTGAGGAACTGGGGGAGTGGGAGCAGATCTCTGCAGGGGAGGATGAAGCTTTCCTACCGTGTGACAGAGTTCAGCTGCAGTTAGGCACTACAAGCGAAACAAGACTTGACTGACACCCAGAATCAGTAGATGGGAGCTGGGTGCAATAAACCATTGTGGAATCTAAACAGCGATGAAGGTGAGAGAATGGGGTCATTTGTGCAAAGGAGTGCCTGCTATGCCATTAGATAGGTGGTGAAATGGTACAGCTATACGACTGCATGGGGTTGCTGGGAGGTGTTAATGTGTATGGTGTACAAGTCAAGTGCACTGTTTTGTTAGGATTGTGTTGTGACATCATGCTGAGATTGTAGAGAATAGTGAATCTGTCTTCATTGGTGGAAATGAACTATTCTTAACAATTTATACTATAGCTGTTATGTGGGTGGGATAGTGCATTGCTCAATCTCGACTGACGTTCTCCAAATTCCAACAATGTGTCAACGTCTGCAAGCATTACTGATGAAACATACACTTCACTAGCATGATAGGACTTAAACAATTATCCTAAAAGTTGTGTAAAATTTATTGTGTCTTACAGGAGCTGCATATATACATGGTCTTGGAAGGTATTCTGTCACACTCTTGACTAGTATCTTGTAGATGGCAGTTTGGGGAGTCAGGAGGTGAATTGGTCACCATGGACTTCCAGCCTCTGACTCACTCATGTAGCCACAGTATCTGTATAGCTGATCCAGTTCAGTTTCTTTTTGTCAATTTCATCCCTCAGGCTGTTTATAGCTGAGAAATCAGCATAAGCAATGATATTGAGTGCCAAGAATTATAGTTAAAATCCCTCTTGTTAGAAACGGTCATTGCCGGGACTTGTCAAGTCTGAATCTTACTTGCACTTTGTAGTACAGCAGCAGTTGAACAAAGCTTTTTAGAAACAAAGACATGGATCTGTTCAGTGTTGCAATGTGAGGGAGAGGGTTTTTGGGGAACATATATCTCACAAACTACCATTTGGTCTTTTGTTTAGTCCTGCTCATGTACACATGAGTGGAATATGGAAATTAGCCTGTGATGGTGGCACAATGTTTACAACCCATTGGGGTGATACACCAGACATTAAACATCACCATTCCCAGACCTGTAACAAATATGAAAAGATGTAGTCAAATTATCCAAAGTCTTCAATTATTTGACGGATTAATTCAGATTAAAAATGAATTGCTTACTAGGTTTCTGTTCTTAGCAAGAAAATAATTGCTTATGAGGAAATCTAAATTGCAAACTTATAACTGCATAAATTGAACTCTATCCCTCCATAAGATCTCTTCAAAGACAAACAGGCAAGACATGAATACTAAAGGTAGAAAAGACTTTTAAAAAGTCAGAAAAAATACAGTTCGATAGCACCAGTCCAGACCATATAAGTTGATGAGTTATTTATTTTGGTTACTACCAATTTCTTTTAGTTGCTGTTGTCGCAATGTTGTTTACACAGCAATGCTCTCTTTCATTGACTGTTTGAAAATGTGTCCTCTTACTATCTTTAAAGATAATTTATTCCTCTTCCAGTAGGAATTTTACACAGAAGGGTCTGTGGAAGACAGTTAATTATTATTGCTTCTTGTACATTCACGCAGGAGATGGAGACACAGAGCAGGATTTTTTGATGTTTTCTCTTTGAACTTTGGTGGTTGCCTGCCACTCTGGCCTCACAAAATCCACGGTCGCCCGCTTATGAGCCAATCAAAATGTTGTTGTCAAGCAGTTGTCTCTTAGTTCAGAACCATTGGCCCTTTGGGGTCTGCTTTTGTTCTCACAGTTTCAGGTGAACACAACATTATGTGGAACTCACAATGGGTTCCGGTAGGCATGATTTTTAATACTGCAGCCATCTCTTTGCATAGTGCTTTTGGTTTAAAGAAGTACTTTTTAATCCATAGTCCAAAAATAGAGGAAGTACAAAGCTTTGGCAGTTACAAAGTTAAAGCAGAAGCATGAAGCAGAAGAAGCATTTCATCATTTTCATCAACACTCAAAATGGCTAAACATTGTTTATCTCATTGAAATACATGAGTCAGACACTCTTGACAGAAGCATTACTGAGTGGTAATTTCCCTGTATAAGAAGCCTAGTACAAAGGGAATGGCCTTATCATAAGCTGATCATTTTGGACTCATGAAGAAATTTCTTACTTCAAACAGTCATGAATGTTTGGAATTTGTTACCCCAGACAGTTGTGGATGGTCCAGGATTGAATATATTTAAGGCCGAGATTGGTATAAGTTTTGGCTTTTCAGGGATATGGGGATTCAGCAGAATTATGGAGTTCTGGTAAGAAGGTCTGCAACCATTACATTGAATAGTGGAGTAGGTGTGAGACTGTGGGATCTACTCCTGCTTCTAGCATGTTACTATGGACTAAAGGGACATTGGGCAGAATTTCATGCTCATGGCAGTGTGCAGTACATTGGCCACATTGACAGCTGGTGGCAATATTGTTGTAGATATGTCACATCCATGACTTGCTTTAGTGCCAATCGGACACATTTTTTAGTCATTGACTTGGTTCACATTGTGTTCAGTGGGGATATCCCAGTGCTGAGAAGTGCCAACCACTCAAAAGGCTAGCAATTCTCCAGTACCAGTAGTATGGCCAGGAGCAGTGAGCAATAGGCCCAGGCTGTGGGATCACCACTGGAGCCTGGAGTGTCAATAGGTAAGACAGGATCATTGCAATCAATCAGGGCAGCTCCAGTGAAGGGAGGGAAAGGTGGATAATATTTAGAGTGGGCAGGAGTCTTCATCTGTGTGTGGCACTTGCCATTGCCAGCTTCCTCTGTTTGCCATGTGTTGCCCAAGACACCCCGTAGCACAGCCAACCCACCACTGCCCTCAACAACCAGGGCACAGACATATCATTCAGGGTTTAGTTGGTGAGCTGACAATTTGCGCCCCAATCCACCCACAGACACTTGCTCCCGACCCCCACCCCCACCCCACACCGTGTTCACCACTGGTTGAATGTCAGTGTCAGTGAGATAAAGCCATTAAATTGTTACTTTAGGGACTCAGTTGACTTCTGAGTGATAATGTCATCCTCAAGCCATCCCATCCCAAATGGAATCAGGGGAATTTGGGAAGATATGGGACCATACCACCCTGTTCCTTCCTTCCTGATTAAATGCAATCTGAACCTCCCAGTGTATCTCTGGGAGGCAAAAAAAACTCCATCCACTGATAACAGATGACAGTAAGCTGTTAAAAAAAACAATTACAAGGAAAGAGCAAAGTTCTTTACATTGACTTTAGTTTGTAGGTGAATTTCTGTTCTCAATTCTCAATTAGTAAAAGACATTCTAGCCAGACACTGCTTTAGCTAATAAAGAGAAGCTGCAAAGCATCCTACCCGCTCCAGCCTTGTAAATAAACAATCGATCTGAAACTGAAGGACTGAGCTAAGTTATGGTGAGTGATTCTTGTTAAATTGGTAATTGTATCAGGTGATACTTACAGCCATGCAGATTCTCACATACCAAGAGTGAATGAAAGATTTTTAAAGAAGTGTTAGAATAAGTATGTAATTATTTCAAAAGGCTGAATCAGTCAATCCCTGAAATTGTATAAGGTAATGGTCCTGAAACTATTAATGCTGAAAGCAGCATTAAACTCCACGTAATCTGATAATGTCTTGAGGATCTGGGTGAGGAAAAATAGCACTGCTCTAAATTTCGAAAAAGATAGGTTTGCTTTCTAAGTCTCCTCATAGTCTTTATAACAATATTTATTTGTCTCTACCTAATTGCTATCATGAAATGATTAAAATCCTGTTTAAGACAAGATCCTCTTCTCTTTAGCCACCTAGTGCTTCCCTTTAACACTGTAGACAAAGTAGGCCCTGTAGACCCAGTCTGAAAAGGATGATAGTGGCAACTATCGATTTTGGCAGTAATTGGACAGACATCAGTGTAAACATTTAGTACTTGGTGTATCGGTTATCACAGCATGCTTAATTCCTCTGAAAGCATTTGAACCTTTTGTGGAATAATGTCTAAATTTGAATGCCAGAACATCCATTCCTTAAAACTTTACTCAGAATCTTATTGGGGTCTTAGTGACATGGGCTGTGGTGAGATGTGTTGAAGAATCGAGCGAGATGTTTGGCTAGCCCCAGCTCGATGTCAAGACCATCTTGCCAAGCAGTGTGTTGAGATTCTTGGTAGACAGCAGTAGGTTGCCAATTGACACTCATTATTAGTTGTTAAACACCTTGCTACCAGCCCAACTTGCCACATGAATATCTCAGTTGCGAACTCACCAAACTAGCCGTCAGGGAAAACCCGACTTGGAAACCAACGTGGATTCTTAGCAGATTCAACTGGCCGTCTCTTCCAAATGACCTCCATCTCAGCCATGACCGAACTGCAAAGTAGGGCACGGTCCACAAGTACCACCCAGAAGTACCCTTTCACCACAGGCATTGGCACCCGATTTTCAAGGAGCCATTGCTAGCATGCTGGCATTGTCCAATGTATTGGCAGTGCACACAACAAGATCAGGCTTACCTGGCATATAGAAAGTGCACAATGTTGAGGAGATCAGCTGTGAACACAGTCACTGTAGTCAGAATGTGTGAGCTCGCTGTTTGAAGGATGAAGTTACATCTACAACCAGTGACTGGGTGTTCACAGGAGAACAATATATGTTGCAAACACATGGTATGTTGGTGACACAGGTATGCAGGTTGCCTACTTCCTAGCCATCCCCTGTGAGTTGCAATTTCCTAGCACAGATACTGCTAGCAAACTCCCTGAGATGCACACTCCTGCATCGGGTGCAGCTGTAAGATACAGGAGGCAGAAGGTATTGCAGCTATTGGTAGTGTTTGATACACTGCACTGACCATGCACTGGTTAATGTGAGTCTTGCACTGGAGTGATAAGTGATGCCTACTCAGTATTTGGGAAAGAAATACCTCTTCATCCTTAGAGGGGTGGTCCTGCTCTTATCCTATGAGGCGAAGCATTCTCTTCTCAGAGTGGGTGAGGACACAAATATCTGGCACCCTACTCTCCAACTTCTGCTGCACTGGCTCCCCCTTTTGGCCCACTCTCTTCCCCTGTATTAATGTAAGTGGGCAAAGGAATAAGATGCAAGTGGTTAGCACAACAGTTTGTGCTGGTACATGTGGGGGAAAGGTGTTGAGGTGTTTTCAAATGTGTGAAGGGGCAGTGTAGAAGTCATACATGGTTAGTAGCATGGAAGGATGGGGGCGGGTGTGGGGTGGAAGGTGCTGTACTTGACTGAAGAGGGGTCAGAGCATGATCCTTGGTGGGAAGTGTGCGGTGGCAGGAATAGACTGAGTGTGAAGGAGGAGAATGGGGCACCTGAACCTCATGAACTGACAAAGGTCACTCACCTTCATCATCTTCCTGCACTGCTGTCAGCCCCACTCAGCCTGGAGATTTCACTGACCTGGGCAATGATCTCTCAGCAGGCTGGTAGTGTCTCATTTCCTGTTCCTCCAGGAAGAGGGCTCTGTTCCTTTTAACCAGCCCATTAGCAACCACTTTGAGAAGTTGGGTGCCAAATTCCCCTTTCTCTGATGTCTCTTTGAACTCCTTCCAAAACTGAGCAAGACAGCTGTCAAATGTCAGCTCTCCTCTGGGTGCTCAACAGGCTTTCAAAATTGGTGCAGACATAAGGGGTGCTGGTGGATATCCGGTAAGTAGCGAGTTGCTCCAGAAACAGTGTGTAGTCAGGTGAACCAGAAATCTGCCACGATACAAGAGGTAAGGTGGAAAATGCCAATTGATGTGGTGGGTCTGGTAAGATACAGCAAAAAACACCCACCCTAAACTCAAAGTGATTTACACTTAGCCCAGAAAATGTAAGATTCAGCCTAAAATGTTGCTCAACTCAACATTAAATTCTCCTTCATACAAAAAAGGAAAATATTAATATTAAAATGTGAGTTGTTATTTCTTTTGGGTACAAATCCCAAAAGTGCATCTTAGAAATACATCATCAATGGCAAACATCACTGTTGCTAATTACAAAGCACATTTAATGTTAAAAAAAGTCCGAAGGCACTTCACAGCAGTGTAATCAGATTTAAATAGACTCTTAACAAAAGGATAACGAAAATCTTGACGTAGTTTTTAAAAAAAGCCTTAAAGGAGAAGGCAAGGTGGTGAATGGAAAGGCTTCTTGCTAGGAATATTTTAATTAGAATGGCTTTATGTCTAGAAATCTAGAATCAGCTCCATCATTGAATGAAGTTGGAAAATCATTTTATGAAAATGGAAAACTGCTCAGCTGGAAACTATGGTGAGAGAAACAGAGTTAAAGAGCTGAATTTTATCACACAATTCCAGTGTCAGTACCATCTGTTCTGAACAGGTGAAGTGGACTAATTTGGCTTATCGCTTTTCAAATGCCACTCAGTTCATCACAACAAATCTGTTTATTTCTTTTTAGCACACAGCTATCACAATTCAGTTAAAACATCATGTAAGTTAAAATGTAGAAAGTGATTACAAGGATTTCTTGATTGAACGAGAGGTGAATTTTATTTGCTACGTACCCTGAGACAAAAAAAATAAAAGCAACAAACATACGCCCAGATGCAGGTAATAAGTTTAAAATGGAGAGAATGTCTCATATGACAGGAAGAATTAAAGGCTACACCATTTAAAAGTCCTTAGAGTCCTTGAGCTGTTCGTTTCTTTACCAGATTCTAATCCATTTAACTTACTTAATTGTTGAGTCATATCCTCAACACTTGTGAAAATTGTCGATGTACTTGAGTGTGCGGCATCAGGATCTTTTTCCAAACTTTCTTTTCCACTGGGCATTATCTGTAGAGTGACTGAAAGAAACAGGAAGAGAGAGAGAGAGATGTCTGGCTCTGTTGTCACATATTAACTCTCCTTTTCTCTGCTCTGCTGCTCAAAAGCAGGAACTGAAATATGGTTCAACTTGTATGTTTCCAATTCTGGCTCCACTGGCGTCCCAAGCCAAACAGTTGTAGGAAGCCTTTATTTTCAGGGTAATTCAAGGGAATTTCAGTGCAAACAGTTCCATTTATTGATTGCCTGCGTTTTCCCCAATGTGTGGTCAGGAGATCACCAAGCCATTTCAGATCAGTACTTATATTTTGTTAACAAAAAATCAATTTAATCTATGAAAGATCTGAGATATTAAAATCAAAGTGCGAAAGTAGAAAATTAGCAGACCATATCCGCAACTCTGGTGTATCTAAGTCTCGCCCACCTTCCAATCTTCCTATAGGATGCCAGTTAAGAGGAAACCGTTGAGTTCCGTATCTAATTAGGTCAGAAATCACATGACACCAGGTTATAGTCCAACAGGTTTATTTGAAAACACAAGCTTTAGGAGCATAGCCCCTTCGTCAGGTCACTTCACTGCAGCTGCCAGATGAACCATTGTAGAGAGAAAACCCAAAGAGCCTCAAGGACCCCTGCAGCTCCTGTGGCATGTAGTTGGACTTTAAGGGGATAGCAATATGTTCTGAACTGCCAACAAGAGCCCAATTCCACTCAGTTGGTGAACTCCAACCCAGCCCTGTGAAGTGTGCAACCAGCCGTTGTGGTAAATGAGTCTTTGCTGATTGTACAGGAGGTGTCCACCATGTCACCACTTTAACACCAAACCATAAGCAAGCAGGTCTGTCACCGCCCATTTGGCAATGTGCACTGATAATACCCCAAAGCCCATTGATAACCCTTAAGGCCACTACTCCCTGGGTGCTCGCAAAAGTTAAAGATTTAATTAAATTGTTTAACGTCCCCAATTTACCGATATGATGGACTTAGTTTAACATTGAACATTGACCAAGCATACATAAAATGAATTAGAATTTCTTTCAATTAAATCAATTTTAATTGCAGGCTCACAAAACTATGAATTATGAAAATGTAACTCAGCGAGGTGAAATTCTGATCCCCTTATTCAACCCGCTACACAGACAAACAATTGTATTGATTTAATGGGTGGAAGAAAAAAATACAGGGAAAATCACAGTTTAATAGCTCAGACCATAAGATTTGATGAGGTACTTCTTTTGCTTCTTCTTCTTTGATATTCTTAGTTCAAGATTCTTTCATTCTTTGCCAAAACCCTGGACAGTTGATGCATTAACATTGCAGTCTTTCAGTTTGAGGCAACAGCTTGCAACAAACACTGGAAGAGTTTAGTGAGCTACCTTCTCCCCTGTATTGCTCAAACAAGACAGCAAACTCCAAAGATTGTGACAGTGCTGGTTGGTTCAGGATAACATATGTGCACATTAGCCCAGGGAGTGTTGTTTCTGATTGTTTGGGTCATTACTGCCACTGGAAATAGAATTTGTTCTGACAGAATCACTCGGTAATATCCAATTGTTCTCCCATGTTAAATAGGCACTGGCACATATGAACTCATGAATTAGGACCAGAAGTAGGCTATTCAGCCCTTCAAGCCTACTCTGCTCTGGATGTTGGCATATGCTTGACTATACCATCAATCAAACGATGGACCACAAGGATGTTCACATCATCTTGTGTAACGACAGGAGCTGACAACTGTTGAACCCATCATCACCTAATCAGGTCTACTAGCTCCACTAGCCCTGTGCAAAAATGATGGTGGCAAAAGAAGTGCCGATGCAGAAAATTCAATATTGATGGACTGAAGTAAAATCTGCTCAGTCAGGTCCTCACAGCCAACCCAGTAATGCTCACTGAAAAGGAACTCCAGAATTCCAACAGTGTCTGTTCTGCTCTCAAATCCATCACTTCTTTTTCCTTCAATCTCACAAAGGTTTTCAGTTCTAAGAACTGGGACGATTATGAAGAATTTCCTCAAATTTGGATGGCCACAGAAACTCAACACCATTCTCTGACTGCAGCATGATTACATTTAAACCACAACCCTCAGCAATGGGTCCACCACAGACCCAATACTTGTGCATACTTGGGGTGAACAAGACTGTGTAACAACACCAAAGCATCCGTGTCAAATACACCAATCCATCTTCCTCATCACAACAAATCAACCCATATCCATAAATCTTCCCACCAGAGTTGAAAGTTTGTCTAAAAGATGAGTGGGAAAGTTTTCAACTTGCTTTGCTTTCAGTCAGAACCAAGACTACACCTAACCTCTGGCATTAAGCTGCAAATGATGCTTTTGAGTGTGTTACCCTCAGAGGCCAAACTCCAAAACATTGTCAATCATTTAGAGATGCCTATGAGCAGATGGGCCTTAAGCTAAGCTTTCTGAAGCCCAAGTTTTTAACCAGCTTGCATCCACCATATTACACTGCCCACTACTCCCAGGATTTTAGAAGATCCAGGATATGTCATTGGACAATGTGGATCAATTGGGAGCTTCCTGTCAGTAAGCGAAGACATTAATGATGAAATTCAACATCTCCTCCACAGCCTTTGGCCATCTGAGGAACAGGATGTTTGATGACAAAGTCCTCCAATTCGGCATTAGATTCATGGTCTACAGGGCAATTGTGTTACCTGCACTTCAATAAGTTTGAGAGACATGGAAAATGTACAGAAGACATCTTAAACCATGAGAAAAATAGTACCAGACAGACCTTTGCAAAATTCGGGAAATCCATTGACAGGATAGGAGTTCCATTACCAGTGTCCTCTCTCTAGCAAATATCCCCAGTATCATGGCACTTTACTGTCAATCAGCTGCACTGAGCAAGTTACGTCATTGACATGTCTGGCTCAATGCTTTCAAAACAACCTTTCTACATGGGAACCAAGGGGAATTTAAGGCCCTTGCGAGGATTTGTACCTCAGGTTGTAGGTGAGGTTGTTAACTTGTTTACCAAGCTGGCTGGTTATAGTTCAGACATTTCGTCACCATGCCAGGTAACATCAGCAGTGTGGCCTCCGATGAAATGATACAGTTCTACTCCGTTTAGTATTTATATGATCTGGTCTGTTGAAGTGTTTTGTGTCATTACCAGTTTTTTTTTGCAAGTGTTTGTATATTGGGTCTAATTCCACATGTTTATTCATTGCACTATGGGTGGAGGACCAAGCGTCTAGGAATTCCCGCGCGAGTCTATGGTTGGCATGAGCTAGGCTTGCCACATCGTCCCAGTTAAATTGATGGCCTTTGTTGTCCGAGTTTACTGAAATGAGGGGAAGTTTGTCGTGTCGTTTTGCTGCTAGCTGGTGTTCGTGTATCCTGATGGTTAGTTTCCTTCCTGTCTGGCTGATGTAATGCTTTTGGCAGTCCTTGCATGGTATTTTGTACACTACATTGGTCCTGCATGTCATGGGTATGGGCTCTTTGCTCGTTGTGCGTTTTTGTCGTATAGTGTGGCTGTGAGTTTGCGTGCTATCCTGATTCTTAGTTATCGGAGGAGTCTTGTTGTCAATTCTGATATTTTCTTGACATACGGTAGTCTAGCCAGTGTACTAGGGTGTATTTTTCCCTCTTGGTGTTGTCTATCTCGTAGATCAGCTCCAGGACATCACTGCAGTAGGTTCTCAGATAGTGTCCCAGATCCAACCATTTTCAATTGCTTCATCAACTCTCTTTCTATGATAGGTTCAGAAGTGGGAAT
>JAHRHZ010000039.1:17328849-17398442 GCA_024137785.1 Ginglymostoma cirratum
AATTCCCTCCTTAATGGCAACTCATCACCATCCACTCAAGGGCAACTAGGGATCAGTAATAAATGCTGGTCCAGCTAGCAATGCACACGTCCCATGAGTGATTTAAAGAAAAACGACTATCCACAACCTGCATCACTCATCTGGGTACCTCAGGGTTAAAGGGCATTGGAGGAATTCCTCACCCTCCCACTCTTTGTCATCAACATCATCTCAGGGGAGGCTGTTTAATTCAACTCAGGGTAATTTTGGACTTTGTGTTTACCATGAGGTTTGACCCCTGGAGATTACACATAATTGGAATTCCAGTTATCAGTGCTGTACATATTTCTGAGCATTAATTGAAATAGGTGCTAAATCTTGCACAACCTGGACCAAAATATTTCACACCGATTTCAGGAATGTGAGGCTCTGTTCTGAAATTTGGAAATTAACCTCTTGTGAATTTTCTTGTGTTTTACATTTAATCCAAGGCAATCTCTCTTAGATTATGCAGATTGACGTTTGTAGTCAATAACATTGTTTGAGAATAGTAACTCTGTGGGTACTGTGTACTCGATCCATTGGGTTGACCTTGCATAATGAAAGTATAAACCTCCTTTTCCTTGGATTTCCTTCCTCTTACTACCCACAAGACTGTGATTAAGACACGGCCCACCTCACAGCCTTGCAAGATGTTAACTCTAAAGATTTTATCAAATCAACTTTCAAAATATACAGGTAAATCTGCTTCGCTCCCCCTTTATGCAATGATTTTCTGCAGAAAAGAATATGCTGCTAATTCTTCCTCTAGTTATTTTGCCAATATTCTCAAATTGTGCCATTCCCATCTCTGGTACCAGCAAATCAGCTGAAACAAGCTCAATGACTTAACAGTACCAAGAAGCAGCAAACTGAACCCAAACCCAGACTCTAATAGCCACAAGTAACTGAGGGTTCGCTGTCTGACATGCAGAAACTATCAGTGGAGCTGCCCTTGGGGCACAGTAGACTTATGTAACTTGTCTTCAAGAGCCCTTTTTTTGTATGGGAAATGAAATCCAGAGAACAACTGTTGTCATGAGCATGTGTTACTTTTTTGTCTTTAAGATGCAGTTGCTAATTTCCTCTTCCTGGCTCATTTTGTTAAAAACTGAAACCCCTCCAAGGTAATTAGAGATAGGCAACAGATGTTGTCCTTGGCAAGTATGCCCATATTTCCTGAATGAGTAAAGAAAATAAAATATATGAAGGGTATATAAATGTCACATGAAAGACATTTTAATGGCTGATTGACATCTCTCCATCTGTGAGAGATGACATGAATGCAGCCTCAGATCTTTGATGAAGTCAGATGATCAACTGCTTCTCTGCTGTCGAACAAGTTGGTTTCAAAAAAACAAAGTCATCTGCAAGTGCCACATGGGAAATATCCGTTACCACTGACTTCTGGAGGTTATTTGCTAATGCCTTGTTTGAAGGTTCTGAAACTACATGTCATCAAAACGATAAATTACAGTTTATACCTGATATTGACATTTCTTTAGATCAAGAGTGAGAGTCCCTCACTTGTCATCATTGACGTTATAGGTTTTCCAACTCTTCTGACGGTATTCTTGAATTGGAGCTTTGGTGCCCTGCCATTTTGTTGGCATGAGCTAACTCCCTATCAAGCATAACGTTAGGGAAGCAGCCATGTACCATCCTGTACATGCATGCAGATCAATGAGGGCATCTTTGCTCGAATGGAATGAGCAGACTTGGCATATTGCTGTAGAAACTGCAGTTTCACTCATCATTTTATCTTTCTGTGTGATGCTGAGAATATGCCTTTGTACCTGGAAGGGATAAGTTGTGCAGACTTTGCTGCCATACAGCACTGAGTTGAGGATGCATGCCTTATAAACAAGTATCTCAGTCCTTTGTTCTTTCTCAATGCACATTTTGTTAGTTGGCTAGTGTTGATAGTCGCCTTTTTGACATGTGGTGAACACTTCATCCAAAGAAATTTTACCAGTTCCTTAGATCTAAGGTAGGAAAATTACCTGACTGTCCCAATGAGAGTCAGTAGCCATCATTTTGTCACCAGGCAAGTTATTCTAAGTGCCAAGTGGGGGGAAAGTAATTGCCGGCACTCAAGTTAAACTCAGATCAGGGTTTCTGCGATGAGGGAAGGGTGTAAGTTGAAATTGGGTTGGACAGTTCAGTACGGGGCATCTGCTCCTCCAGGTCCAACAAACAAAGGTGTAAAATTTTCTTTTGAAATGTTTGGTTTGTTCATCATTTGAGTCCACTAGGCATGGGATCTGAGCACTTCTCCCTGGTTAAAATTATGGCCGGCGTTTGATGGTATTTTTGGATCTTGTTCAGTGTACCTGTGGCAGCTTCGGACAGGAGGCTTAGCCAGAGCTAATACCACAGTTGGCAGAATTTGCTAAGTGAATAAACCCAATACATTTTCATTTAATTTCCACTCAGTGGGTTAAAATCGATCCTATAACAATGAGGTACACAGGATCATGTATTAAACAGAAAACGTGTAGCTCTTCTTTGTACAGCCATTTTTCTCATGTCTGATTGAGAAATCCTGAGACCCTTTGAAGCTGTGATGGTTTTTTTCTGAAGAAAGGTCTAGGCCTGAAACATCAGATTTCCTGCTCCTCTGATGCTGCTTGGCCTGCTGTGTTCATCCAGCTCTACACCTTGTTATCTCATGGTTTACACATAGACGGCTTGATACATGAAAGGTAGTGTATCAGGGATCAAAATAACAAGGAAAATGACAATCTGCTGCTTTGCTTCCCCAAGGTTCACAACAATAATCAGATCTGTCCAATCAATAGCTTTTATTGAAAAACAAAATTTGTTGCCATTTTCCTCTTTTTGCAAAAAGGTAGGCATTGATTGCTATCTCTGCACCTACATTGAAGAATATTGAACCAAAGCTGCAGACAGGAGATAAGATTGAATTTCGGTCACACATCTTATGTTGGTTGTCACTGAGATCTGATCACAGGTAGGTAATATTCAATTGTGTTCTGAATAATTGTGTCTTTTTCACACGCTTTTGTGTGGCACCTCTCCAAGCTGATAAAAGGCAGACTCATGGTTTAAGGAGACGGTGCTAGGTGCCTACCCACAAACCAGTTTAATTTGCCATTTTTATCTAACTAAAGAGAAACACTCACCATATATTTCACAACACCCATGGCTTGTTTCTATAAGACTCTCCCCAGCAAAGTAAATAATGAAATATGATTGCAACAATTGCACTCATGCAGACCTTACATGAGTATGCTGGCTGAACCTTATTTTGGTCAGTTGAATCTCTGAATCTAATTGGCAGTTTCTAGGTCAAGGTGGCTCCCTTTTTCAAACAACTGTCGTGCACCAATTTCTCCCTGATTAGGTTTTACATCGAACTGAATGGCATGTCTTTTTTGTTGTTGTTGCCTCTGACTATGGACAATAGGATAGAGAGGCACTCTCCCCATTCAATGTTTCACTAGTAAGTGAAGCAATTAAACTGGCTACCTTTGTCTCTTCAATAGAGAATCATCATTGAATCATGGAATAGTCACAGCACAGAAAGGCCATTGTTCCAATGCTAGGCCAATGTAAGAGCAACTCACTTAGACTCCCTACAGTGTGCAAGCAAGCCATTTGGCTCATCAGGTCCACACTGACCCTCCTAAAAGCCTGCCACTCAGACCTATCCCATTGCTGTAACTTTGCATTCCCCATGGCTAATCAACCTAGACTGCACATCCCTGGACACTATGGCAATTTAGCATGGCCAACCCTCCTAACCTGCACATCTTTCGGCTGTGGGAAGAAACTGGAGCACCTGAAGAAAACCCACGCAGACGCAAGGAGAATGTGCAAACTCCACACAGACAGTTGCCCGCGGATGTAACTGGACCTGGATGCTTGGCACTGTGAGGCAACAGTGCTAACCACTGAGTCACCGAGCTGCCCATTTGGTCATACTCCTCTGCCCTTTCCACATTGTCCTGCAAACATTCATTCTTCAGGTTCTGATGCAATTCCCTTTGTAAAATAATGACTGAATTGACCTTCGATTATAGTTTCAGGCAATGCATTCCAGATTCAATTCTTTAACTGTGTGGAAAAACAATCTTCCTCATATTGCAGTAGCTATATTCACCAATCACTTTAAATCAGTGTCCTCTTGTTCTCAGCTGATTTCTCCCTATCTACTCCGAGCAGATCTCTTCTGGCTTTGAGCACCTTTAAATCTCCTTTCAAACGTCTCTGCTTTGAAAAGAAATTAATCTTTGCAATCTACCCACATAACTGAAGTTCTTCAGTAAATACTCTATTTGAGGTTCAGCTCAGTGGGTAATCTGATCAAATAATAGGTCTGGATATTAGTACAGCATCAGAAATGAACATCCATTGCTGTCAATCACCGGGGAACTCTAATTTAGTTAATATAAATGTTTTATCATCTGAAGAATTGGGGTGACTGGCTGAGGAAGAATTTTAATCCTAGCAAACTCACCTTTATAGTGCCATAAAGGCAATGGAGGCAGCAAATTTGTACCACTTAACTTTCCAGGAGATCCGATGTAGAAATCGTTGAACAAGGGCTTTAATAATAAAATATTGAAATAGGACGCTGTCAGAGTACAAAGAGAAGTGAAAGAAAGGGAAGAGCCTAGGGTCAGTGAAGCCATTAGTAATTGAAAGTGTACTCCATGAATCTTCCACCATTCTAGTGCCAGAAAATTGTGAAATGTTCAATGACCACTTTACAACCATAGCAGCCTTAAAGATGGATTGAAGAAGCTTCCTGATAGCCAAACAAAGTGATCTATTGCACAGATGTGTCATTAAAACAGGGAATGTTCGCGATTTATTTCCATTGTGATCTGAGCTAGTGGAGATGTCACAATTGCTTTCAGTGATGGTAAATCAGGGAGGGGTAAATCAGAGCAAGTTCCTGCTTTTAATTACATGCCTGACAATAACGAAATTGGTAGCAGTTGATGGACAGCTTTGAAAAAGGCGGATGCCTCTACAAAAGAAAAATGTCAAGTCAACACAACGGTACCAATGACATAGGTACAAAAAGGACAGAGAATGTGAAAAATGAGTACAGGGAGTTAGGTTGGAAGCTGAAGTCCAGGACAAACACGGTAGTTATCTCTGGATTACTACCAGTGCCACATGATAACGAGGTAAGAAATAGGGAAAGAGTGCAGCTAAACATATGGCTACAGGGCTGGCGTAGGAGGGAGGGCTTCCATAATGTGGATAATTGGAGCACATTCTGGGGAAGGTGGGACCTGTACAGTAAGGATGGGTCGCACCTGAACCGGAAGGGTACAAATATCCTGGGAGGGAGGTTTGCTCGAGCTATACGGGATGGTTTAAACTATGGTGGGGGGTGGGGAACCGGATTTGTAATTCAGAGGTTGAGTTATTCAGCCTTCCAACGGACACAACAGGGAGTGAGGTTGTTAATAAAGAAATATGGTCGATGGAGCATAACTGTGGACATGGAGATGGTTTGAGGTGTGTATACTTCATTGAAAGAAGTATCAGAAATAAGGCGGGTGAACTTAATGCATGAGTTGGTACTTGGAACTACGATGTTGTGGCCATTACAGAAACTTGGGTAACTCAGGGACAGGAATGGTTGTTGGAAGTTCCAGGATTTAGATGCTTTAAAAGAAATAGGGAGGGTGGAAAAAGAGGCGGGGGAGTGGCATTGCTAGTCAGGGCTAGTGTAGCAGCTGCTGAAAGGCAGTTCGAGAATGATATGTCTACAAAGTCAGTTTGGGTTGAGGTCAGGAACAAGAAAGGAGCAGTCACTTTGTTGAGGGTTTTTTACAGACCCCCTAATAGTTGCAGAGAAGTGGAGGAGCAGATTGGGAGGCAGATGTTGGAAAGGTGCAGAAGCCACAGGGGTGTAGTCATGGGTGACTTCAACTTTCCAAGTATTGATTGGAAACATTTTAGTTGTAATAGTTTACATGGAGCAGATTTTTTCCATTGCTTTCAGAAAGGATTTCTGACACAGTATGTAGATAGACCAACACGAGGAGAGGCCGCTTTGGATTTGGTGCTTGTCAATGAACCAGGCCAAGTGTTAGACCTGTTGGTAGGAGAGAATTTTGGCAGTAGCAATCATAACTCTGTTACTTTTACAATAGGCATGGAAAAGGATAGGTACTTACAGCAGGATAAGGCTTATAATGGGGGAAGGGTAATTACAATTCTGTTAGGCAAGAACTGGGAAACATAAATTGGGAACAGATGCTGTCAGGGAAGAGCACAATTGAAATGTGGAGATTGTTTAAGGAATGAATAATGCGTGTGCTCGATATGTTTGTCCCTAGAAGGCAGGGAAGGTGCGGTCAAGTGAGGGAGCCTTCATTCTCAAGAGAGGTCGACCGACTGGTTAAGAGGAAGAAGGATGCTTATGTAAGGTTTAGGAAACAAGGATCGGAAAAGGCCCTAGAGGGATACAAGTTAGCCAGGAAGGGGCTGAAGAAAGAACTTAGGAGAGCTATAAGGCGGCATGAGAAAACCTTGGCAGATAGGATCAAAGAAAACTCCAAGGCTTTTTACATGTACGTGAGGAATAAGAGAATGACCAGAGAAAGGGTAGGGCCGATCAATGATTGTAAAGGGAATTTGTGCATGGAGCTAAAGAGATAGGAGAGGTCCTTAATGAATACTTTTCTTCAGTATTCACAACTGAGAGGGACCTAGTTGTAGAGGAGGACAGTGTGAAACAGGCTGGTAGGCTAGAGAAGGTCGATGTTAGTAAGGAAGATGTACTAGGAATTTTGAGGAAGTTGAAGATAGATAAGTCCCCCAGACCTGATGGGATTTATCCAAGGATTCTATGGGAAGCGAGGGAAGAGATCGCAGGGCCTTTGGCGACGATCTTTTTGTCCTCACTGTCCACGGGTAGAGTGCCGGAAGATTGGAGAGAGGCAAACGTTCAAAAAATGGGATAAGGATAACCCCGGAAATTACAGGCCAGTTAGTCTTTCATCAGTGGTGAGCAAATTATTGGAAAGGGCTCTGAGAGATAGGATTTATGATCACTTGGATAAGCACAGTTTGATTTGTGATAGTCAGCATGGATTTGTGAGGGGTAGATCATGCCTCACAAACTTTATTGAATTCTTTGAAGAGGTGACCAAACAGGTGGACGAAGGTAGAGCAGTGGATGTGGTGTACATGGATTTAAGTAAAGCATTTGACAAGGTTCCCCATGGTAGGCTCATGCAGAAGGTAAGGAGGCATGGGATAGGGAGAAATATAGCAGACTGGATTCAGAATTGGCTGACCCTTAGAAGACAAAAAATGGCAGTGAACAGAAAATATTCAACATTGTGCTCAGTTACGAGTGGTGTAGCACAAGGAACTGTCCTGTGTCGTCTTCTATTTGTGATTTTTGTAAATGACTTCGATGTCGGAGTGGAAGTGTGGATTAGTAAGTTTGTAACATACAAAGGTGGGTTGCGTTGTAGACAGTGCAGAGGGCTGTTCTAGGTTACAAAGGGACATTGATAGGATGCAGAGCTGGGCTGAGAAGTGACAGGTGAAGCTTAACCCTGAAAAGTGTGAGGTGATTCATTTTGGAAGGAAAAACTTGAAAGCAGAATGCAGGGTTAACGGGAAACTTCTTGGCAGTGTGGAGAAGCAGAGGGACCTTGGGGCTCGTGTCCACAGTTCCCTGAAAGCTTCCACCCAGGTGGATAGAGTTGTTAAGAAGGCGTACGGTGTGTTCGCTTTCATTAATAGAGGGATTGAGTTCAAGAGCCGTGAAGTTATGCTCCAGCTATACAAAAGCCTGGTTCAGCCACATCTGGAGTATTGTGTCCGGTTCTGGTCGCCTCATTACAGGAAAGACGCGGAAGCGTTGGAAAAGGTGCAGAGGAGATTTACCAGGATGTTGCCTGAAATGGAGGGAAAGTCTTACGAGGAAAGGTTGAGAGAGCTAGGGCTTTTCTCTTTAGAACAACAAAAGATGAGAGGTGACTTTATAGAGGTGTACAAAATGATCAGAGGTATAGACAGGGTGGACAGCCAGAGACTTTTTCCTCAGGTGGAGGTAGCTATTATGAGGGAGCATAGTTTTAAAGTGAATGGAGGTAGATATAGGGGAAACGTCTGAGGGAGGTTCTTTACTCCGAGAGCGGTCGGGGTGTGGAATGCATTGCCGGAAAGCGTAGTGGCGTCTGCCTCATTAGGGGCATTTAAGCGGCTATGAGGTAGGCTGGAGGTTAGATTGGGCTTTAGGATAAGTGTAAAAGTTTGGCACAACACCGTGGGCTGAAGGACCTGTACTGTGCTGTACTGTTCTATGTTTTATGTTCAACATAATCCCCAAATAAAAGCACATGACATGCAAAAATCCAAATAATGATAGCAGATTTATTCTTTGTTTGGGTCTGGGATATAGAGGGTTCCCATTTTCTCAACTTAATTCTGTTTTTGCTACATGTTCTTTTCCAATGATCGTAGATGTTGTAAGTCTCAAAATTCCAGAGGCATTCTGCAATTCATACAGTCAAAAGAATTGTGGTGGGTTTCTGCCATTTCCGGAAATTTCCAGGAGTGTCTCCTTTAAAGGGCCGAAAAGATTTAAGGACCCCTTTATGTAAAAATGTGGCTGAAGGTTTGCATTTCCCAACCATCCTGAGATTGGACAGAAACTGCTGTTTTTGTGATGCTGATAATTTGATTAAATAGTGAAAGTTGGGCCTGAAGACTTCAATCCTATTTAAAAATGTAGCCAATATACTTAACCCACAAAAATCAGAGTCTCACTACAGACTCCAGGAGTATTCTTCTCAATAGATTAGACCTTGACATACAGCAGCACATTTTACACCTCTCTGATCTCCAATGAAAATAACAAGCATAAAAGAAACAGTATCATTGTCACACATCTTACAAGAATCAAATATCTTGAAGTGCTTTACAGTCATTACTGCACTTTTGAAGGAAAGCCACTGCTGTAATATAAGAGACACAGGAGTTAGTTTGCAGTCAGTGGTCTCCCACCAACAGCAATGTGATAGCATCCTGACATTTTTTTGTGTGTGATATTGTAGAGGGATAATTATTAACCTGGGTATGAAGATCCCTGCTGTTCTTGCAAAAACTGACTTGAGATCTTTATTTCCCTCTCCGGCAGGTAAATGAGGCTTAACTTAAAACATAGAGAATCCTGGAGAAACTCAGCAGGTCTACCAGAATCTGTAGAGAGAGTCAATGTTTCAAGTGCATTACCGGGCAAACTCTCCACGTTTGTTTCAGATTTCCAGCATCCACAGTATTTTAATATTTCATATGAGAGACAGAAATGGAATATGCCCTCTGCACTACACTAGAGTGCATGCTTTGATTTTTCTGTTTAAGTCTTGGAATGGGATTTGAACTCTGGACCTCATGATTCAAATGAGCTGACTGAGTCCTGACTCAGGAGAAATCAGGATGATTACATAACAGGCCACCGCTGCACTACTGCTTATGCTGCACTATCAAAAAAAGTCATTACTTAATTTCTGAGGGCTGCAGAAGATAAATTTAGGCCAATGAAGATGTGTTAACCATGAGTTTAGGTCATAAACACGCAGAGAATATTAGGGACTGACAAGCCTTGATTTTAAAATTACCAACTTTGTTTCGATATTTCTTTGTGCCCTGTCCCAGCTCAGGCCTTCACCTCTTCAAAAAAAAAAATCTCTGCACATATAATTGTAGATTCTTGTGCATCCCTGATGGTCACCACAGTGTTGGGAGCCATGTATTCAGCAGCCTAGGTTCTACGCTGTCAAACTCCCCCGCTAACACACTCCACTTCTCTACCTCACATTCCTGCTCTAAAATACTTCTTAGAACCAACCTTTTGTGACAAAATGCCAAATTTTGTAACTAGGGAAATCGACCCTAAAATTGCCTTATGTGACTTGGTGTCTAATGCCGTTTTGTAACATTCTTGTAAATCATTCCTTACACGAAAGGCACTATATAAATATACATTGATATTCTTGCTGACGGACTCTGGGTGAGATTATTGTGGCTCAAGTACCATGACTTCCATGTGCTGCAAAAGTAATTAATTGTGTCGATGCACACTTTTTACATGTTAGCACAATCCCTGAAAGATGAAGAAGGAAAGACTGAGACAGATGGCCAACCTCGATGATGTAGAGTGTCTTAAATAGCTGTAAAAATGGATGAATTAACCTTAGAATATGGATGATCAACTAACTCACATTATTAATGGACTAGGCAGAATTTTTTAATATTATGTCAGTGCATATGTTCCTGAAATTTATTTCAAAAGTATTGAAGATTATGTATTACTTTCAGTCCAACTCACCCAATCATTAGCTTTAGAATTACCTAAGTGTATATTATTTTGTAATAATAAAAATGTGTTCTTTAATTGATTTTAATTTCAAGGACTTTTATGAAATTTACTGTTGAAGAATCCACTTGGCTGATGTGGGCGTGTCCCAGTGATGTAAGAGAACACAATTTCATTCTGTTCCCCATTATATCATGGATTTTTAAAAATTTTAGTTAATGCTAAATTGTCAGTGTAAGTGACAGTCAGGAGAGATGTATAATGTCCTGCTGAACTGGTTTAAAATGCCACCTAAGGTTAAAATTTTACTCCAGCCCAACAGGAGTATACCTACACCTTCACTTCCAGACCTCAAATAATGTTGTTGCTAAGAGAAGAAATAAGCCATTCGACCATTGAGTGTGCTCTGTCATTCAAAGAGATCATGGCTGATCTGAGAATACTCAACTCCAATTTCCAGCCTTTGCCCCATACCCTTGATTTTTTTTTTACTGATTAAAAACCTACACATCTCAGCCTTGAACATATTTAATGGTCCAGTCAATACAGTGTCATATGAAAGGTCCATTCCTGAAATGTCGACTCTCCTGCTCCTCTGATGCTGCCTGACCTGCTGTGTTCCTCCAGCTCCACGCTGTATTGATTCTGACTCGAGGATCTGCTGTTCTTGCTATTTCCGATATTTAATGGCCTCGTCTTGACAGCCATCTGCAGTAAATAATTCCACAGATTCACTATTTTTTGAGATAAGAAATTTCCACATTTCTATCTTAAATGTGCGACACTATACTCTGAGATTATTCCCTCTGGTCCTCAACTCTCCCACACAATGGGAAACAATATTTCTGAATCTACCCTATCAAGTCCTCTCGGAAACTTGTATGTTTCAATAAGGTCACCTCTCATTCTTCTAAATTCCAGTGAGCACAGGCCCTATCTATTCAGCCTCTCCTCATAAGACACTTCCTCCATACCTAATATCAATCCTTTGAGTCTTCTCTGGACTGCCTCCAATGTCAGTGTATCTTTCCTTAGGTACGGAGTCCAAAATTGTTCATAGCATTCCAGCTGTTGTCCGACTCATGCCTTGTATAGTTTTAGCAAAGTCTACTTTTATTTTCTATTCCCTTTGAAATAAAGGCCAATATCCCATTGGCCTTTACTATTACCTGTTAAACTGCGATCTCTATCAAACTCACTCAGTAATATTGCACGGGAACTGACAGCTGGACAAAGCTGCCACTAACGCTTTAGCAGACAGTAAAATATGAACAGAATCTTTTATTATGTGTGAAATGTTTTGAATATTGAGGGGGTCAGATCTATGCTTGATTACTCCTTGACGATAGCAGTTTCTTAGCAAAACATCAAACTCTCCTTTTGTCACAATAATGATGAAGGCAATGCATGGGGTCTAGCCCTGTTAGAGTTCTAATTTAGTGCAGGTCTTGCAATTGTAAAGCACATTTCATGACCTTAGGATGCATGGAAACACTTTACAGTCAATAAAATGCATTTTGAAGTATAGTCCCTGCTGGCCTGTAGGCAGTGCAGCAAACAATCTGAGCACAGCAAGCTCCTACATGATCTAATCCATTTGTTTTGTTATCAATTAGCTGTCTAGCAGATGGTACCTTCACATTGATACGGTCTTCAGTGGTAGCTTACCAGGTAGGTACTGGTACGTTTTCCTACACTCCTCAATAAACCTGGATTAATTCCCTTTGTTCTTTTGATGTAATGTTCATTTGTATGTTATCATCATTTTCAACAATCATTTGCATCCCTTTGTCAATCCATGTGTCTTTAATACATTTCTGTGAAGAGCACCTTTTACTTCTAATCAAATTGCTAACTTAGAACTGATTGTTACACCATTTTTTCTTGATAACCTTAAATGATATTTTGATCCATATTCAGTACACTACAGTCAATATATGCTACAAATTACACTTAAAGCTTTTAGGTACTAATTGCTTAAAATTCACTCGAAGCAATAAGCAGGGTAATAAATTTTATTCAGTGCCATTCAAATTGCACAGATTCTTTATTATATTTATCATTCTTATTAGTTCCTAGTGTGTGAGCATTGTTAGAAGCCCAGTATTTATTGTCCATCCCTAGTTGACCTTGAATTGAGTGGTTTGCTGCGCCATTTCAGAAGATAGCCTAAAGTAATTGACCCATCTCAGTCAGCTTAGGTTGAGAGTAACAGATTTCCTCTCCTGCAGGATATTAGCAAATCAGGTGGGTTTTTTTCTTGACATTGAGAGCTAAAAAAAGGTCTCATTTGCTAACCAAATTTTGAAGGGTGGGATGAGATTCTCACAAGTGACTGGTGTGAGGCTTATTTGATGGCATAAATTGTTACATTACATCCTAATTATTATCACATCATTGATATGCAGTTTAGAAATTTCCCACCCATTGGATAGAAACTGGATGGTGATAATTTCCAACATGAAAGTTGGGGTGATAACCTAACAACTCCAGCTTGACACTAGCTTCTCTGGACATATATCTCGGACACCAGACAGCAACACCTCAAGGGACACTCGCTAGTCAATGACAATATGCAGCCCTCTACCCACCAGTTCTTCCAATTCCCCTTTAGCAAAGCCAATTTCACTCGAACCAACATGTCTGAGGGAATTGAGAGGAACCGTGCAGATTTTAAATAAGGCAGGTCATATCTGCTGAAGGATCTAGGCCCGAAATGTCAAGCTTTGACATATGTTCTATGTTCTAAAGCAGTATAGACACAGTCTCCTCAGTGCTTCATGAGGTTTAGTGGTCCAAGGTGTGAAGTGAGCAGCTCCTGGAACTGGGAAGGTGATTGTCATTTTGGCAACAACGGTGAATCTCTCCAGGCCACTGTTGTAAAGTCAAATGTGGGTGTATGTAATCTGACTACCCTTGACCAGTCGGCAATAACTCTTTTTAGCTCAGGCATATTACACAGTGAGATAAATAAAGGGACAAGAGACAGGGAAGACCCAACTGCTGTGAAGTTGGATATAGTACTTGTGGATTGGAAGGCAGGACATTAGAATTTGGTACTTGGAAGATGCTGGTGTTTGTAAAATGTTGATGTTTGTAAGATGCTATGGAGAAAGCAGTGCACGGCACCTTTAAAAGGTGAGATAACAAGGTGTGGAGCTGGATGAACACAGCAGGCCAAGCAGCATCATAGGAGCAGGAAAGCTTGACGTTTTGGACATAGACCCTTCAACAGAAATGGGGGAGGGGAAGAGGGTTCTGAAATAAATAGGGAGAGAGGGGGAGGCGGATAGAAGATGGATAGAGGAGAGGATAGGTGGAGACGAGACAGACAAGTCAAGGAGGCGGGGATGGAGCCAGTAAAGGTGAGTGTAGGTGGGGAGGTAGGGAGGAGATAGGTCAGTCCAGAGAGGATGGACAGGTCAAGGGGGCCGGATGAGGTTAGTAGATAGGAGATGGGGGTGCAGCTTGAGGTGGGAGGAGGGATAGGTGAGAGGAAGAACAGGTTAGGGAGGCAGGGATGAACTGGGCTGGTTTTGGGATGCGTTTGGGGGAGGGGAGATTTTGAAGCTACACCTGCCCCCACACCTCCTCCCTCACCCCAATCCCAGGCCCCAAGAAGACTTTCCAAATCAAGCAGATGTTCACCTGCACATCTGCCAATGTGGTATACTGCATCTGCTGTACCCGTTGTGGCCTCCTCTACATCGGGGAAACCAAGCGGAGGCTTGGGGACTGCTTTGCAGAACACCTGCACTCAGTTCGCAACAAACAATTGCACCTCCCAGTCGCGAACCATTTCAACTCCCCCTCTCATTCCTCAGATGACAAGTCCATCCTGGGCCTCCTGCAATGCCACAGTGATGCCACCCGAAGGCTGAAGGAACAGCAAATTATATTCAGCCTGGGAACCCTGCAGCCCAATGGTATCAATGTGGATTTCACAAGCTTCAAAATCTCCCCTCCCGCAACCGCATCCCAAAACCAGCCCAGCTCATCCCCACCTCCCTAACCTGTTCTTCGTCTCACCTATCCCCTCCTCCCACCTCAAGCCGCACCCCCATCTCCCATGTAGTAACCTCATCCCGCCCCCTTGACCTGTCCGTCCTCACTGAACTGACCTATCTCCTCCCTACCCCCCCCACCTACACTCACCTTTACTGGGTCCATCCCCACCTCTTTGACTTGTCTGTCTCGTCTCCACCTATCCTCTCCTCTATCCATCTTCTATCCGCCTCCCCCTTTCTCCCTATTTATTTCAGAACCCTCTTCCCTTCCCCCATTTCTGATGAAGGGTCTAGGCCCGAAACGTCAAACTTTCCTGCTCCTATGGTCACATCACATCACTTCTGAACTCATACATATGTGTGGCAGCGTTGGTTCTCATGGAGTTCAACTGGTTCTCAATTGTATTTATTATCTGATGCCTGTCATAAGCCGACTTTTTCTCTTTTTTTAAACGTAATTGCTATTTACTTTGTCATTCAGGGAGATCTGAATGTGTTTGTCCTACCCTTTCAGTTGAGACAATATAGTTTTGAGTTGTGCCTCAACCATTTCCTTTTTAAAGTTCTTTAAATGTTTCAGCTATGTTTCTCTTCTGCACCGCTTGTTTCAAGTCTATCCATCCCAAACCCATTCTTGTCCCATCTACCTCCCCACCTACACTCACCTTTACTGGCTCCATCCCCACCTCTTTGACTTGTCTGTCTCCTCTCCACCTATCTTCTCCTCTATCCATCTTCTATCCGCCTCCCCCTCTCTCCCTATTTATTTCAGAACCCTCTTCCCCTCCCCCATTTCTGATGAAGGATCTAGGCCCGAAACGTCATCTTTCCTGCTCCTATGATGCTGCTTGGCCTGCTTGTTCATCCAGCCCCACACCTTGTTATCTCGGATTCTCCAGCATCTGCAGTACTTATTATCTCTGATACACCTTTAAAAGGTGAGGTCCTCTTCTATGCTTAGAGATTCAAAAAGGATGTGTGTGTGTTTGCAGGTACACAGATCATCTGAATTGAAATTTTTAATCAAAAGGCTGTACTGTTAAGAACATAGAACTTCGGACAGTACAGCACAGTACAGGCTCTTCTGCCCATGATATTGTGCCAACTTATTGTCCTACTAAGATCAATCTACCCTGTACACCCTACATTTTGCTATCCTCCATGTGCCTATCCAAGAGTCACTTAAAAGTCTCTAAAAGTATCTGACTCCACTACCACTGCCCACAGCGCATTCCACACGCCCACCACTCTCTGTGTGAAGAACCTACTTCTGACTTCTCCCCTATACCTTCCTCCAATCAACTTAAACTTATGCCCCCTCATAATAGTCACTTCCGCCATGGGAAAAAGTCTCTGACTATCCTCTCTATCTATGCCTCTCATCATCTTGTACACCTCTATCAAGTCACCTGTCATCCTTCTTCGCTCCAATGAGAAAAACCCTAGCTCCCTCAACCTTTCCTCATAAGACCTCTCCTCCAGTCCAGGCAGCATCCTGGTAAATCTCTTCTGCACCCTCTCTAAAGCTTCCACATCTTTCCAATGATGAGGTGACCAGAACTGAACACAATATTCCAAGTGTGGTCTAACCAGAATTTTATAGAGCTGCAGCATAAACTCACAACCCTTAAACTCAATTCCCTTGCCAATGAAAGCCAACACACCGTATGCCTTCTTTACAACCTTGTCAACTTGGGTCACAACTTTGAAGGATCTATGGACGTGAACCCCAAGATCCCTCTGTTCCTCCACACTGCCGAGAATCCTGACATTAACCCTGTATTCTGCATTCAAATTTGACCTTCCAAAATGAATCACTTCACACTTTTCTGGTTTGAATTCCATCTGCCACTTCTTTGTCCAGCTCTGCATTCTGTCAATGTCCCGTTGCAACCTACAACAGCCCTCCACGCTGTCCGCAACTCAATCAACCTTCATGTAATTGGCAAACTTACTAACCCACCCTTCCACTTCCTTATCCAAGTCATTTATAAAGATCACAAAGGGCAGAGGTCCCAGAATAGATCCGTGTGGAACACCATTGGTCACCAAGCTCCAGGCTGAATACTTTCCATCGACTACCACCCTCTGTCTTCTATTGGACAGCGAGTTTTGTATCCAGACAGCCAAATTTCCCTGAATCCCATGCCTCCTTACTTTATGAATGAGCCTACCATGGGGAACCTTATCAAATGCCTTGCTAAAATCCATATACACCACATTCACTGCTCTACCTTCATTGATGTACTTTGTCACGTCCTCAAAGAATTCAATAAGGCTTGTGAGGCATGACCTGCCCCTCACAAAGCCACGCTCACTATTTCTAATCAAACTGTGCTTTTCCAAATAATCATAAATACTATCTCTCAGAATCCTCTCCAATAGCTTGCCCACCACAGAAGTAAGACTGTCCAGTCTGTAATTTCCAGGATTGTCCCGATTCCCTTTCTTGAACAACGGAATGACATTTGCAGCCCTCCAATCTTCTGGTACTACTCCAGGAGACAGTGAGGACGCAAAGATCATTGCCACAGGGGCAGCAATCTCTTCCCTCGCTTCTCATAGTAAACTTGAGTATATCCTGTCTGGCCCAGGGGACTTATCTATCCTCATGTTTTTCAAAATTTCTAGCACATCCTCCTTCCTAACAACAACCTGTTAGTGGGCAAAGCAACATTTTTACCAAGACAACAGGTTTTTGAATTTAGCTAATTAATTTAAATGAGGCCTTTAGATACCAAAAAAAAATAAATTTAACCCTGATGGTTTTGACAACATAGGACCAATCCTCTGGTATGAAAGTGATATGTCATCAAGCGTATAAAAGTTGAGGGAATTTAGAAAACTGGGGGAGAGCCAACTCCATCTTCCAAGAGAACAGCTCACTGCCCTAAAAGAAAGATTCACTGGCTCTCAGAGAATTCTCTAAGCCTTAGAGTAAACTCCATCTAAATTAAGGGTGCCTATGGCACAAAAAGTTAATGTTCCTGACAAAAGAATTCAACAGAGAAGGCATCCCTGACAGAAGAATTCATCAGCGAAGATTCTGGAAGACATAACCTGACGGTAATTTCGAGAGACTAAATTCTATTTATTTTAAATTTTGTTTTATGTAAGTGGGAGTTGTATTTATTGTAACAGCATACCATTAGAATCTTATTTTTTTTAGGAATAGTTAGTAGTTAGAAGGGGTTTATGTGGTTTGTTAATAGTTTAATTTGTCCGGTTTAACTGTTCGAGTTAATAAATGAATTGTTATTTGTCTATTATAAAGTGAATTTCTGGGTGTTTATTTTTATTTAGCCATTCCTTTATAATAGACTGGGGACTCTTTTAACAAAGGTGTTTCAGTTTTAATTATCAGAGGGGGGTTGCCCTCAGGTTTACAACACCAACACAACTTTATTGAACACTCTATCAAAGAAAAACAATATTTATCAAACTGTCCTCTTGTACTTTAATTAACCTGTACCAAAATCTATCAATCTCTTCACAGGACTCTGTAGTAAACCATCTTAAATCTCTAAGTAAACCGCGTCAATTGTACACTAGTTACCTACTTCTTACTTGCACTTCTGAGGATTTGCCACACCCTATTTCTACTGCTGTATTTGAACTGTTTGTCTGAAAAGACAGGTAATACCCATTCAATAAGGCTAGGACAGGCTGTTTCCTTAGTCTTTGAGGGCTGGGTATGTTTCTGCAGGATCTACAGTCATCGATTTGTGTTTCCCCTCTCCTCGAGGGCCAATTCTGCTCCTTGGGCTGTCTCACTGAGGTGGTCTTTCTGGGTCTGGTCTGTCTGATGATGGTCATCACAAGGTACAAGGAGTTGGAGATACAATGCAGCTCGGCTGCCAGTCGAAGGTTCTTTCTAGCGACATCATTGAAGGACATGCAAAAAGCAGAGAGAGCTGGAACTCCAGGTTGCCCCTTCTTGAAGATTTTTTTCTGTAGCCTGTGTCCAATTTTAGTATTGGGTGGGGCAGAAAGACAGGAACCTCAGTGGTCCAGTCTATGAGCTGGATGCCTGTCCATGTCACAAAGTATCCCTTCTGCAGTTTTCCAAATCCAGCTGCCACTGCATCTTGTAATGCAAGTCCACCCTTGCAGAGCACCCTGCCATTGTTTTGAAGTTGTACCATGATAGCCATGAGGTTTTGGTGGATGCCAGATGCCTTTGACAGTGAAAGAGGAACATACCATGGATCATACCTAAGGCTGTACATTGGTCACATGCAACATGGAGATCGTTGAAAGGAAGTAGTGAGCTGAATCTTCCAACTGCCCACTCTGGTGTCGGGTAAGATAGAAAATTGAATATAAATGAGGGGAGTTGAACTTGTAACGAGCTGTTTGACAAGCAATAAATCTCCTTGATTGGCAACTTACTGTTGTCCAATGAGAAACTCACCATAACGCTTGTCGAAGAGTAAATGTTTGAGCAAGATGCTCCTGATGTCAAGCCGAGTGTTGTTGGACTTTCGTCTGATTTCACCTCACATCTCATTATAGGCCCGAAACGTCAAGCTTTCCTGCTCCTATGATGCTGCTTGGCCTGCTGTGTTCATCCAGCCACACACCTTGTTATCTCGGATTCTCCAGCATCTGCAGTACCTTTTGTCTCTCATTATAACCCACGTTGCTCAGACCCCTACAGGATTCCACCCATTGACACAATTCTGTCCATAGTTCAACCAGGGCCAGGGTGGAGCAAAGTAGAGGGCTGCTGGAGATGTGACTCTACTGCTCAGATCATCTGGGGGTGTTGTGGGGGTGGTGATCTCAATGTATACTTCAGCCGGAGGGTGCCACACTATTGTGGCATCCCGTATTCTGTACAATTGGACCATGGTAATGAGGTAATGCGATAGATGCTGAGGAACAGAAGTTAGCTTCTGAGTAGGTGGATGAGGACTTTGCGAAGAAAAATCTCCGTTTGTCCATGACAGACCTCAATTGTGTCACAGGTAGGACCTGATCAACACCTTGTCCCAATAGATGGGAGCTTGGCACAGCAAACCATCACAGAGATCATTGCCCATCATGCCAGAATTTGGTTTGCTTTGGGCAGTTGTAGGAGTGAAAGGGGTGGGATGGGGGGTTTGCTGCTGGATGTGAAATGCAGCATCTATTCATTTTGTTTGTGTTTGCTTTCGGTGGCTGTAAATAAAAGCTCATCTTTGGAATTGTCTGATTACTTGCCCGTGTGTGATGTTTCCCTACTGGACAATGATAAGCCGGCAGGTTTACACTGGGCAATGGAGCAGAGTAGCAATGACTTTGAAAAGGGTTGTTAGAGCAGACTGTATCTAACAAGAGGCAAACTGACCTGGTGGTTAAACAGTGACTTGGGGAGAGAATGAGCTTTCATGTGTGAGGGAATGTCATTGTTTTGCCATTACGTTGCTGCTGAGGGACAAAGTTGGATTGCCTGGGGGCACAGTGGCCTTCTAAAGAAGGCATGGGAACCGGGGATTGTGGTCTTTCAGTGGATATCCAGTGAATGGCAAGCATTAACAGGAATGGGGCATGGTAAGATGGGGCTAGAATCAGGCATGAGGGATAATATCCAGATGGGATAGGTGCTTAATGAGATGACTTTGGTAAGATAAAGTAAGAAACCTCACTAGACCTTGCAACAAAAAACTCTTCAAAAAATTCAACACAATTGGCACTTAGCCATTAAATCGTAAGATTCTCTATCTCTTCTTATAGGGCACAGCTTTTCTCTCAACAATCAATTCAGCACACCTCTGTTGCACCCTTGAAAGATAAATATATCCTTAGTCATATATGCTCTAAATAGCCAACTCCAAAAAAAAAAAATATTCTCCCGGCGGGTTAATCTTATTCAGATTCAAATCTTGGCTCCCAAAGTGCCAGCTTGTTTATAAAAAATGGTTCTATGTGTTGACTTCCACATTGTCATGAATTAAGTTAAATAGAAGATTATAGAATCCCTACAGTGCATAAGCCAGCCCTTTGGCCCAATTACTCTACACCAACCCTCAGAGCATCCCACCCAGACATATCTCCCTGATCTACACATCCCTGAACACTATGGACAATTTAGCACAGCCAATCCATCTAGCCTGCACATCTTTGGACAGTAGGAAGAAACTAGAGCACCTGAAGGGAATCCATACAGACACGGGGAGAATGTGCAAACTCCACACAAATAATCTCCTGAGGGTTGCTGGCACTGTGAGGCAGTGGTGCTAACCACTGAGCCACCTGAGCAAGGCTTTTAAAAATCATTAAACAACAAAAGTGGAACAATCGAGGAGCTTCTCATGGGTAAAATTATGTCGGACATCAACTGTATCATTTTCATTGCCATCCTTGTGCTTTGAGTTTAAAACAATATATTAACAACAAGTAATTGGAATTTATTAGGAAGGTACATGCTTTAATCATATATGTAATTATCCAAAATGAACCTCTTAACAAAATATAGTTTTAAAGTAGATATGACATATATTCAAAAATGCTCCAACAAATGTGTAATTTTCTTTAATAACAATGGGACTTAAATTAGTTCCACAATATTAAAAAAAAGTCATTTACAGAACAAATCAGTTGCATAGATTGTGTCCAACTGAAAATATTCCAGAGGTCAACACTTTTCCACAAAGTTAATCATGGTCGAGTGTTTGGAAAAGATTAAACCTAACTAATAAATATGCAAATTAATTTATTATTATGCAAATTACATCATGTTTTTACATAATGTTGGCAAAAGCAAAATAAATATATATTTTGTCCAGTCAGATCTGTCTTAAAAATTTATAAACCTTAGTTATTCGGAAGTAAAAGTTTTAAGTTCAATTTGTCAGCATTCCTAGTTTTTCCTAATGGATAGACTTTATTATTCAATAAAACAGAATAGAAATTAGTTGTAAATTTTAAATGAGCTTTATAAGGATAAAAAATGGCAGGGTCTCTTGAAAACTGTTCATGAAATCTTGTATACAAAGGAGTCATCAATATTAATTAACACACAAAGCAAAATTTGTTAAGTTTTCAAAACATGTTTAAAAAGAGTTTTATATATAATACATTGAGATAGCAGCCTCAGTGTCACTGGCTTAGAATCTATTTCCTACAAAATGTGTCTAATTAATAGTAACATGCAGTACACCAAATTATAGTATTGGTCTTAGTAGAATGGAAAGCTCTCGTGATAAATGTATTGTAATGATATTCTGCCATTTTAAAGTCATGGGTGAAGACATAAGAAATAGATTCTCAGTGAGTTAAAAGAGCTTTCCTGCTCCTATGATGCTGCTTGGCCTGTTGTGTTCATCCAGCCCCACACCTTGTTATCTTAAAAGAGAAGGTCTGTTGACCTTTAAGTTCTCTTCTTAGCCTGACAGGAGCAAACATTGTAAGACCTTTCTAGTGGTAGATATTGTCATAATAAGGCTACAGTGCAATTGTATAAAATATGACATTGTCTTGTATTTGTAAATAAATATTTAACTTGAAGCATATTGGATAAAGAATGATGGAAAGGCAGTGCTGCTCATAACACTGGATTCCGACTGAGTCGTTTCGGTGGCAACAGCAACCCCAAGAGAAAAACTAGTGATTTGTCACCATTGCCAGAATTTCAGATCAAAGTCAGAAGAGAATTACACAGCAGATCAGACAGCCACTGGCAAAACAAAAGACAGTCTGCTTTAGCTGTAAGACCCTTACTCAGAACACAAGACCGAAGGGAGGGGAGAGAAGTGGGAGGAGGTGAAGTTGGTTGTTTGAGGATGTGGCCTTGCTGCTATAGAAGAGGAGGGAGAGGGAAAGCCAGGCGCTGAGTAAATTGGCCTACTTCAGACTACTGACTCCATATGAAAGTAGTTTTCAGCAATGGTAAAAAGTAGTTTAGAAGCAATTCTCAAAAAGGGGGACAATTGTGTTTGTTTAAATTGGTAACTGATACCTTGCCAGATTGCATGAGAAAATAACTAAATCCTCTGCCAGCTTTTAAAAACTCAACTAATTCACTAATGTCCCACAAAGAAGGGAACCTGCTGTGTTCACCCAGCTGCACACCTTGTTATCTCAGACTCGAGCATCAGCAGTCCCTACTATCTCTGAACCTACCACGCATGCCTTCAATGGTTTACATGTGGTCCTGTTCCATAAATTTTATGAAAGAACAACTATTAATGCCTTCCCCAACCAGGGAAGAAGTAAAACCAAATACTCTTGAAAACACTGTTTGCAAAGCCACTAACAATAGTTGTCTTTTTAAACAATAGAATATATACAATAGTTAAAAGCAATGTAAAACCAATATTCCTGTCTTATAGATGGGAGTGAGACATAAAAGGAAAGGTAGGAAATAAACAAATAAACTTCTTTTTAAAAGTTGTAAATAAAGATTTCTTTTCGTTAGCCGTTTTATTACGACTGTAATCAATTTTAGTTACAACAGTACTGCAGATGCAAACTGCAACAATAAAATTCAAATGGTAATCTCTAGCACGATAAATCATACTAAAGTGAATAAGTATTGTAAAGAATCGTGTTTGACAACATGTGAAAGAAGTTAATATGCGTGCATAAACAGTAGCTCTGTAAATCACTCAAACTTTGCAGTTAATAATGTCAAGAAAAACTTTGGGCTAGCGTTACAACTATAACAATCACATTTTTGGCTGTAGGTCATTTACTTTAGTGCATGCTCATCTGAAAGACCATTTTCTTATCTATAATGAGCTAATTAGAAGCATAGCAGCTGCCTCAGGAAAGCAAGCTAATCCTTCTTCATAGAGACAGTTGAAACACCACTCTGTCATTTCGAAATGTTTTACTTATGACCATTTTAAGGTCTGTTTTTGTGTTATCCAAATTGTGTCACATTATTCTTCTGTGATGCTCTAAAGCTATATAGGAGTTAATGTCCATGAGAAGCAGGCAGCCTGATATCACATGCTGCTTGGAAGATATAAATCCCACAAAGGGCCCGTTGTGTACTGTGTGGAATACAGCAGGATATAAGCAGCCCCAATACTAAGAGCCTGACCAAATGGCATGCTTTAAGTTTGTGCTTCCACCTTCCTCCCAATGTAAACTAGGGCATTGTGGTTATGATGCTGCACGAGTAATCAGAGGCCTGGGTTAATGATTTGGAAATAGGAGTTCAAATCCTAGCAAACTCAAATTTGATTAAAAAATAACCTCCGGAATAGAAAGCTAGGAAAACCTCACCTTTGGTAATCATGAAACTACGGGATTCACTCATGTCATTGAGAGAACAACTTCCAGGGTCCTTACACAACAGGGCCTAATTGGGACTGCAGACTCCCAAAACAATGAGGCTGACTCTAAGCTGGCCCAGAAAACCACTCAGTTGCTTTCAAGAAAATGGTTCAGCTCCACCTTTTGAAGGACAAATAGGAATCGGTAGTAATTTCTACACCCTGTCAACAAACATCAAAGGCCACTGCTCACTTTGTAACATTTCCGATAAATACTATATATCTCGTCTGCTATATGTCATTAGTATATTATTATATAGTTATGTTACATTGTGTTATACAAATTTTTATTTACTGTTATATCCTGTGTCTTTATTGGCTTTGAGCCTGGAGGTTTACATTGGTTATGCTTCCTCCACACTGGACTAAACAGGTTTTGAACATGGACACCAGGAAAGATGGTGGCAGCAAGTCTACCAGTTGGAGCTTATGCCATCATGAGCCAGGGTGACATTTCATCTTAAATTAGGGGGATGTCCAATGGTGTTGACACCCTCTTTTCGTAAAAGAAACACAAAAAGAGCATGCATGGCAATTTGCAGCGACAAGGTACTCAAGTATGGGTGGCCTGACCTGAAAGGAAAGTTAGCCCTAGATTTAAAAGATTAACAAGAAAGGAGAGAGGAATAGTATGACACAGCGTTCACATGATCTGGCTACGAGAAAATCTTTTTGTCAACAATGAACGAATTAAGCTAAATTAGAATACAGGAATAATCATCGTGCCTTATCGTTACAAATATGCAGAAGCTGCAAACATTTCCGTGAAGGAGAAAAATATAGTGCCTATCGGGTACATCCCTCGCTCCACTGAGCTACCTGATGCCTAAATCACTGCAAAAGCGCCAGGAACAATGAGAGAATCTGGAAGTTGCAAAGTCCTACACTTCAATGATGCCTCCTCTCTCTGCAGGCTCTCCCTCAGGCTGTCATTGAGTGTTGGGATATTCTAATGCCAGAGGACAGGGAAAGGAGAACTCCATGACAGACCAATCGGTCTATATGGACATGGCAAAGGAGATCAAAAGGACAAATGACCTTCTCTGAGAGTGAGTGATTAATATGTTACATATTGCAAGTCCTGGATGGCTATGTCAATAACTTGAATGGTGAATAAGAAAATCAATATCCACCAGTCATAGAGTCGTAGAGTTGTACAACATGGAAACAGGCACTTTGGTCCAGCTTATCCATGTCAACCAGATAACTTAACTTAATCTAGTCTCATTTGCCAGCGCTAGACTATATCCCTCTAAACCCTTCCTATTCATATACTCATCCAGATGCCTTTTAAATGTTGTAATTGTACCAGCCTCCACTAATTTCTCTGGCAGCTCGTTCCATACATGCACCACCTTCTGCATGAAGAAAAGGCCCCTTTGGACCCTTTTAAATCTTTCCCCTCTCACCCTTTTGGACTCCCCTACCCTGGGAAAAGCAATCAATATGATTGACCCTGCTAATCCAGAGTTGAAGTTGGGTCTAATGGTCCTTTCAAACAAAGATAGCTCTGCAGTGTGGTTGACTCTGAGCTGCCCTCTGGACAATTAGTGATGGGCAATAAACGCTACCTGGCCAGCAATGCCCTCATCCCCTGAACGAATAAAAAAAAGTCAGGAAATTTGCTGACTTGAGCTACCTACCCCATGTTTCAGTGGCTGCCAGAACTACAAAGATTGACCGTGTGTTTGACAGTAAGGAGGAAGGTCTTAGGTTATAGAGGATATAAACAGATCAGTCACATGGGTGGATCATTTGCAAACGAAATTCAACCCAGACAAATGTGAACTTTAGAAGAAGCTACAAGACAAAAGAGTTTTCAGGGAATGGCAGAACTCCAGGAAGCTCAAAGGAACAGAAAACTCTTGGGGTGCATTTCCACAGATTTCTGAAGGTGACTGTACAGGTTATTAGGGCAATTAAGAAGGCACATGGGATGCTTAATTTTAACAGCTATGCCATAGATTATAAGACCAAAGGAGTCATGTTGGAGCTGTACAGAATTTTGGTTAGGCAACAGCTGGAGTAATGAGTGCAGTTCTGGTCACCTCACTATAGGAAGGCTATAATTGTACTGGAGGGTGTGCAGGAGAGATTCACCGGTATGTTCCCTGAACTGGAGCACTTTAGTTATGAGAGAGGCTGGGTAAGTTTATGTTTTCTCTGTAGTAGAGAAGGTTGGCAGAGAATCCAGTTGAAGTGTATAAGGTTCAGGGGGGCATGGACAAGGTGGATAGGAGGCAGCTGTGACCCAGATTCGAAGTGTCAAGAACAATGAGGGACACTTTTAAAGTGAAAGGCAGGGGGTTTAGAGCAAATTTGAGGAAAGCCTTTTTCACCCAGAGATTGGAGGTGATCTGGATGCATTGCCTGGGAGGATAGTTGAGACAGGAAACCTCAAAAGCTTTAAGAAGTACTCAGATGAATATTTGAAGTGTTATAGCATTCGTGGCTATGGACCTAGTGCAGATAAGTAGCACTAGTGTAGTAGTGTGTTTTAGGTTGTACATTCTTTATGGGCCAAAGGGCTTCTTCTGCACTGTATGATTCTATGATTCTATGAAATGAAAGTGAAAGTACATAGCAGGGGTAGAGGACACATGACTACAATTCCAGCCAATACACTATGGACAAAAAAAAGAAGAAAAAGCATACACTATCATTTGCAGTTATATGATCTCCAACTTTCCCAATATACAGGATCAATGAAGAAAATGATCATTCATAACAACACTGTGTGTTGATTCTAGTCAGTCCCACTTTTTCAGTCACTGCATTACTCACTAAATCTTTAAATTGTGCAGATCTTCTGATGATACACGTGCCTGTTGTTGTTGGTTGGTTGTCTGATAGCTGATTGTTGTTAATGTGATATTCTTTCTCCAGGGGAGGTTACTCCATGCCAAATGTTTCTGCTATAGTAACTGTTGTTAATCCATTTCTGTTGCTTGGGAACAGTGGATCTCTGGGACTAATGGTCATTCTGTAGTCAGTATAAATGGTGAGATTTCATCTTTATGATCTGCTGGAGCAAATTCTCTGGGTATGTATTTATGATTGTGGTTGGAACAATATATTTGGTATTTCACAGTCACTTTGCATAATCCAGGTGACAAGTGATCCACACAGATCCCTACTTGCCATGTGGGCTACTTCTAAACTGTGTTGAACATTTGCACTCTGATTGACTGTTATATGCTCAGCCCTGGCAATGTTTTATTTTAGTGACCGTGGTTTTCTGAACAACAGAACTGAAGTTTGTTATACAAAAGACATAAAAAAAAATCTAGATACAGAAGATGGTTTAAAAGAACTCTTAAGACACATAGAAAAACACAGATTTCAAATTATTTCCCAACACCATCAATTTACAGAGATTGAAGTCCAGAAGAATTACCATCTGTATTAAATATTTAAGTTCCAATTAATTGATTCTCCCTGTTTCTTTCCTGTGAACTGTGGGATCTTCATACGTGAGTACTGCACTTACAAACTTGAGAGTTTAAACTTTCTCAGCTTCTAGTAACCTGCAGATTTCTAACCTCTCTCCTAATTTGGAACATGAGCAAACTGAAATTTCTTTTCCATGAACTGTTCTAAAATCCTTTAAGGAGGAAACATTAAACGTGCTCTGACCCCAGTCAGGTTTCCTCCAAACTGTTTGAAAAAAAACAAATTATGGATTTTCTAAACAAAAATCAGTCCTTAATTATACTGAATAGAATAAAACTAATATCCTTCAAAATTTACCCCTCTGTCATAAATCATCATGGCATAAACCATTTTCCATTAAAGGTCTACAAGTATCTGTAGTCCCTTACTTTCAGAGCATGGCTCGAGTAAGGTCACTGTTTCACAAGGCCTCTGACCATAATTTTAACTAAAGAGAACTCCAATAAAAAAACAGCCATGTTCAACTCCCTGCATGTTAGTATTCACCTTTCAAAAATATGATTGCATTATACATGTTTCATCACATACCTTTTTCTGGCTTCAGAAGATTTTTTTTCTGATTGGAGGAATTGTTTAGTGTGGTGTGACATTAGCCTTTGCAATGTTCAACTTTCCAGGCCTTCAGTAGATGTATTTCTCCACTCTCGAAAGACCTTGTTCTGAGGAAGGGTTGCTGCACCAGAAACCCAAAATGCCTGAGTTTTTCTTCACAGATGCTGCCAGACCTGTTGAGCTTTTCCAGCAGCTTCTGTTTTCGTTCTTATCCAAGTCTGCTCTGGATTTGTTCAATTTCTTTACTGAACCTTAGGCAAGTCTTACTGTCAGGTTAGTGTTTCCAATTGACTGGGGACTGTGTGGAAATAGTATATAGTGCTGAATTTTCCCATCCTTTGTGAAGTGACCAAATTCTTCACTCAGGAATAGAGGGCCATTATCAGTCATCACAATGTCGGGAATGCTGCAATGACGGAAATGTGCTTTCAGGCATTCTACAATCTCATCAGTGTTCATCGATAACAGCTGGCCTAAATCCCTGCAGTCAGAATTGTTGTCCATGGTGACAAGTTAGTCAATTCCTGCAAACATTAAGTGATCTACTCCTAGCTTCATCCAAGGATTATCTGACATGTTGAGCATAATGAGTGAATCTATCCCACTTAGCTTGGCATTCAGTACCAGCACTGCACTGATATGGTCCTTCATCTCATATTGGGCCAGTAGATTACTTTCCCAGCCTCCCTCAGACTAGAATCAGTTCCTTGTTTTAGAGATAAAAGGTACTGCAGGTGCTGGAGAATCCGAGATAACAAGGTGTGGGGCTGGATGAACACAGCAGGCCAAGCAGCATCATAGGAGCAGGAAGACTTGACGTTTCGGGCCTAGACCCTTCATCAGAAATGGGGGAGGGGAGGAGGGTTCTGAAATGAATAGGGAGAGAGGGGGAGGCGGATAGAGAATGGATACAGCAGAGGATAGGTGAAGTCCCGCAGAACTGACCAATCCCCCTCCACCGACACCCTCATCCGCATAGCCGAACTCATCCTCACCCTCAACAACTTCTCTTTCAATTCCTCCCACTTCCTACAGACAACGGGGGTGGCCTGGGTACCCGCATGGGCCCAAGCTATGCCTGCCTCTTTGTAGGTTACGTGGAATAATCCCTCTTCCGTACCTACACTGGCCCTAAACCCCACCTCTTCCTCCGTTACATTGATGACTGCATCGGCGCCGCCTCGTGCTCCCACGAGGAGCTCGAACAGTTCATCCACTTCACCAACACCTTCCACCCCAACCTGAAGTTCACCTGGACCATCTCCAACACTTCCCTGCCTTCCTGGACCTCTCTGTCTCCATCTCAGGTAACCACCTAGAAACCGATGTCCATTTCAAGCCCACTGACTCCCACAGCTACCCGGAATACACCTCCTCCCACCCACCTTCCTGCAAAAATGCCATCCCCTATTCCCAATTCCTATTTCACAAGCTTCAAAATCTCCCCTCCCCCAACCGCCTCCCAAAACCAGCCCAGCTCATCTCCACCTCCCTAACCTGTTTTTCCTCTCACCTATCCCCTCCTCCCACCTCAAGCCCCACCCTCATCTCCTATCTACTAACATCATCCCGCCCCCTTGACCTGTCCGTCCTCCGTGGACTGACCTATCTTCTCCCTACCCCCCTACCTACACTCACCTTTACTGGCTCCATCCCCACCTCTTCGACTTGTTGGCCTCCTCTCCACCTATCCTCTCCTCTATCCATCTTCTATCCGCCTCCCCCTCTCTCCCTATTTATTTCAGAACCCTCTTCCCCTCCCCCATTTCTGATGAAGGGTCTAGGCCCGAAACGTCAAGTCTTCCTGCTCCTATGATGCTGCTTGGCCTGCTGTGTTCATCCAGCCTCACACCTTGTTATCTAGAATCAGTTCCTTGATAGTTTGGAAAATGTGCTTCAGCATTCTCCTTTTCCACTCATTTGAGATAGTGACTCTAGTTTCTTTGTAAAATGTGCTGTCATGGGCTATCACTTCATCTTTGTGTGCGCAAAAATTTCTTACAAACAATAGACATGTCCTGGATGCTTTCAGGCCATTCTTGAAACAGCACTTGGAGAGTTGTATCTTGTTGTGTTTGATTTGATTTGATTTATTATTGTCATATCCCTAGATATAGTGAAAAGTTTTATTTTGCGTGCAGTACAGGCAGATCATACCATACGAAATGTATAGGGCGAAAAAGAACCGAGCAAGGAATGCAACGTTATGTCTGCAGAGAAGGTGCACAACGAGTGAGATTAACATTAAATTTAAAATTTGAGAGGTCCATTCAGAAGCCTAATAACAGTGGGGAAGAAGCAATGTAGTTTACTTGATTTGAGCAAGATAATTGCCTTTCAGCTTCCATCGACTGAATTTTCCCAAAATCTGGAAATCTCAGGGAGTTTCATACCAGGTTTCACTTCTGAGTTTGAGTTAGACTTCTTGCACAGCCTTCCACAGCTCCCTCATTTAAATATGTATGATGCCTTCGCAGGAAGTCTTCTTGATGAGGCTTATCATTTGTCCCAGGTTGGGCCCAGGCAATGAATTTGTTGCATTATATTTATACTCTGTTTGAGTCAGAGGTTATGTCAAGGAGTCACCAGCCACTGTTTAGAGAAGATAGCCTTTGTCTTCTAGCAGCCAACTGTATAAGGCATGCCGCCTTTGGACTTAAGCAGGAACCTTGAGTGTTATGAAGGATATCAGCATTACAGAAGCTTCAAAGGTACCTGGTGTAGCCATCTCAGATAGGGTCACGATGATCACAAATGAGTTACTTATTGACCGAAATAACAAAGTTAATCGCACTGCAATGTTGTGTTCCCAATGATCCCTGTGCATAGTCTATTGTGCTTTGCATCTGATAGCCCCATCAGATTACACAGTTCTGCCAGGACATCCGCGTCCAGCGACGGCACTGCACCTCACCCACTGGACAGTATTCCATCAAAGGACTATGGGCCTCTATGAATTTCTCTGCTTGATGCAAACTCTGCATTTGGATCTTGTTCAGCATCCACTGGAGTTTGCTGGTTCTCCTGGGCTTCCAGCTACATGTGGTCCCAGTTCAATTTCTTTGGCCAATCGTGGTGCTGGGGACACAGAGATGACAATAGCAGTTGACCGAGATCCAATGGTGACAATTTTAATGAGCTTACATGGGAAATGTTAGAAAGGAAGCAGACACCAACAAACTAGGTGGCATAGTGGCTCAGTGGTTAGCACTGCTGCTTTATAGCAGCAGGGATGTTGGTTCAATTCCAGCCTTGGGTGATTGTCTGTGTAAAGTTTGCATATTCTCCCTGTGTTTGCCTGGATTTCTTACCACAGTCTAAAGATGTGCAGATTAGGTATAGTGCCCAGGGATGATTAGATTTGGAATTACAGGGTTTGAGGGGGAGGATGCAGTTCAGAGGCTTGGTGCAGACTTAATGGGCTCAATAACCTGTTTTTGCACTATAGCGAAAAGAAATTGCTGTAAAAGTTCAAAAAGTGAGGCAGCATCTGTGTAGAGAAAGCAGAGATAATGTTTCATGTCCAGTTACCCTTCTTCAGAACCCTGCTGAGTTTTTCCAGCAATTTCTGTTTGTGATTCTATAGACTTGATAATGCCAGTAGACTTGATGTTGCCAGTGTGCTTTATGGTGTAAAGCGGTTCTACAGAATAATCAGATAATAACATTCTCCAGCAGACAGCTTTATAATCGTACCTTGTGTCTTTTTGCCTAAAGAATTGCTTCCAAAGTGAGTCATCTTCATGCACTGCTTTCCCAATTCTGGACATATTTCCATTTCTCTTCAGTGGAGTCCTCCACAATATTTATCTCTTGTACTCTGACATAAATCCTTCTGCTGGCTTTTCTGCAAGTAATTCTTTGTTTTTTTCCAATGTATTTTTCTTGGTCAACCTGTAATATCTTTCAGCATCATACAAAGGCTCTCTACATTAATACTGTCCAGCTGCTGATTTCCATTACTTTAATACATGTCAACAGCCTTCTCAAGAGTAAGTTTCTCTTCTCACAAGTAGGTGTGCTGTCATGGTGGGATCTCTTATGCTTAACACAATCCCATCTCAGATAACAAAAACAAAGTTGCTGGAAAAGCTCAGCAGCTCTGGCAGCATCTGTGAAGGAGAAAACAGAGTTAATGTTTCGGGTCCGGTGACCCTACCTCAGAACCAGATCCCATCTCAGATAAGATCATTTGTGTATACCTTGTTATAAGGAAATAAAAACACACGACACTTCATAATGTCAAGTCCAATTGTAATTGTTGTCAAGATAGACACAGGCTAAGTAAATGATTATCAATGATATAAAATGATGACTGGGGATGGAGATGAGTGTAGGATGGAGGGGGTTAGCTTCTCTTTATCAGCTACTTATGTCCAATTAAGGAACCAGCATTGGGATAGGTGCAACTGGTGGCTTTCATGACCCCTGCAAAGTTCCTTTCTTGCCTTTGCCTCCAAGCCCCCTGTAACTCCAAAACTGCCCTCACCCACCTTTGATCTGGGTGTCACAGCATCCCTGTGTTTCTGATGGGTGCATGCTTTAGAACTCATTTTGTCTGTTTCCCAGCTACAGTTCTAAAGCTGGGCTAGCCCCTGATGTTGGCTGGCGAGTGATAATTGACTTTGCTCCCTAAACATTTCTGTCACACATGCAATATACTTAGTTAGTTCATGTAGATGTGGCACTTACCTGAAAGTGAGTGGTTAACCATCCGTGAAGAAAACTTCAAATGGCAATTTTAAGTCGAAAATTTTAAATCGATTCACTAAAGTCTGTGTCACATCAAGAAAGCACTTAACTAATGACTAAAGGCTGGCCACACTTCGTGCTGCAGGAAAGCTTAAGAAATTGTATGCATTTTAAATTGAAGAATACTGAATGGTGATGACGAAATGTTATCCATTGCTTCTCATCCCTCCCCTTCGATAACCAGTTCACATAGAATTGGGGTATTTGTGAGAATGTAAGGAAATGTGACTGAGTTATCAACATGTTTTATATCTCTCCTCTTTTGTTCCTATTATCATCAACAAATGTAAAAATCAATTTGAGATGTGCTGCTGATTTACCATAACCTATCATATAGTTTTGTACTAAGTTAAGGTCTATTCCATTAAGTGGGTTGCCCTTAGAAGGCCTGAGCTGTGATAAGTTCAACATTTGTGATTGAGTAAAAGAAACTGAAGAACTGAAGATTAAAATATAAAAATTGGTAAGTCATGTTGCAGCTGTATAGAACTTTAGTTGGGCTGCATTTGGAATATTGTGTACAGTTCTGGTTTCCACGGTACCAGAAGGAAGTGAAGGCTTTGGAGAGGGTACAGAAATAGTTTACCAGGGTATTGTTTGGTTGGAGAGTAGTAGCTTTTTTTCTCCTTTATTCATTATCAGGATGAGGGCATACTGGCAAGGCAGCATTTATTGCCCATCCTTAACTGTCCTCTGGGGAGTCAACCATATTGCTGTGGGTCTGGAGTCACATCTAGACCAGACCAGGTAAGGATGGCAGTTTCCTTCCCTAAAGGACATTAGTGAACTGAATGGGCTTTTCCGACATTCAATTCACGGTCCTCATTGGATTCTTAATTCCAGATATTTATTGAATTCAAAGTCCACCATCTGCTGTGGCTGGATTCAAACCTAGGTCCCCAGGACATTATCTGGGTCTCTAGATGAATAGTACACCAATAATACCACTAGGCTATTGCCTCCCCTGAGGGGGTATTGGACAAACTTGGATTTTTTTCACTTGAGTGGCAAAGGATCAGGGGGAACTAGATAGAAGTTTAAAAAATTATGAGAGGCATGGATAGTCAGAGTCTTTTTACCAGGGTAGAAATGTCAGTTACTGAGGGACATGATTTAAGGCAAAAGGGATAAGTTTAAAATTGATGTGATGGCCAGGTTTTTTTTTCACAGAGGGTAGTAAGTGCCTAGAATGCACTAACAGAGGGAACAGTGGAGATAGATACAATAGTAACGTCTAAGAGGCATTGTGACAGAAAGATGACTAGACAGGGAATAGAGATATCCCTCTAATGGGCAGCAAAGGGCAAAAGGTTTTAGTTTAGAAAGGCATCATGTGTCAGTGCAGTTTTGGTGGGCCAAAAGGCCTGTTCCTGTGCAGTACCTTTTTTTTGTTCTTTGATATACATGTATCAAGAAGTTGATGTCATTCAGCAGGAATATCAAGAGCTGTACCAAGTCAAAGAACAAGAAAACAGCACATTATAGGTAAGAGGAAAAAGCCTGAAGATATAATTCCAGTAAAAATGGAAGTTTGAGATTTTTATATTCCATCATCTGATTTTATTACTTTTGTGGGTTGGAATGGTTTCAAACAGAAAAGAAACACCATCTTAAAAATGGGTAGACTAATCATCTGACGACAGTTGAGCCAAGCTTCATGAAACAATCAATAGAAAAGAACCAGATGAAATGAAATCAACAATTTTTATTGAAAGAGCCTGAAATATGTCAGGCATAGAGGAACCTGAATTTTCTGTTTGATTTACACCTTTGTGAGAGGTTCACATAATGGAGATAAAAACCTTGCTTACAATTATCCAATTTGGAAATATTAAACTCAGGCAGACCAATACATGAATGAGCCGTATTTCAAACAATTATTTTGACAGAACTGTGGAGGTGGATTTGTGACTGGGTCTGGAGAAGGTTCTCTTTATGCTCTCTTAGAAAGGACAAAGCCCAGAAACAAACTATACTTGAGAAAAATCCAAATACCAAGACTTTAAAAAGTATCTGAAATATTCATTAGTGTCTTTGATCCAGAACACTGAAAACCAACCGTGGTCTCAGGTTCAAATCTAGTGCCTCAAGATCACCTCAAGATTGAAAATTACATATTCTCTGATCCTTCTTTTTTTGAACTGGAAGCTATACCTCTTTTAATGAAACAGCCACATTATGTGCATGAGTTTGATGTCATGTCTTGATTATTTCTTTCTCATGGTGAGCAGTAATAAAATCGTTGATTGTGATTGGCTCTTTAGCATCTTTCATGAGCTAGTTATCTATATATTCTTATTGGAATCAGCTACAGCTATTTTCTATAAAGAACATAAACCCTTTGCTGTTGTTGGGAGTCCTTGGGGTACAGTGGTGGTGTCACAGCCTCTGAACCAGGTATATGTGTGTTATATATTCCCATCTGTTCCAGAGGTGCCGAATGACATCTCTGAACTGGTTGATTTAGGAAAATATCTAAAATCTTGGTTGTGGCTGATTGAAGAAGGTGATAAGAGGGGAGCTGGTTCATTCCGCCTTAGCCGGACATACAGTAGAATCATAGAGTGATAGAGATATACAGCGCTGAAACAGACCCTTCAATCCAACTCATCAATGTCAACCAGATATTCCAAATAAATATCGTCCCATTTGCCAGCATTTGGCCTAGATCTGTCTAAACCCTTCCTATTCATATAGCCATCCACATGCCTTTTAAATGTTGTTACTGTACCAGCCTCCACCACTTCTTCCAATAGCTCTTTCCATACATGCATCATCCTCTGTGTGAAAAAGTTGCCCCTTAGGTCCCTTTTATATCTCTCCCCTCTCACCTGAAACCTATTCCCTCAAGTTTTGGACTACCTCACCCCGGAGAAAAGACCTTGTCTATTTACCCTATCAATGCACCTTATAATTTTATAAATCTCTATCAGGTCACCCCTCAGCATCCAGTGCTCCAGGGAAAATAGCCCAGCCTATTCAGCCTATCCCTCCAACCCTCAACATTCTTGTAAATCTTTTCTGAACCCTTTCAAGTTTCACAACATCAGGGAGACTAGAATTGTACGCAGTATTCAAAAAGTGACCTAACCAATGTACTGTACAGTCGCAACATGACCTCCCAACTCCCACAGTGAATGCACTGACTAATAAAGGCAAGCATATCAAACACCTTCTTCACTGTCCTATCTACCTGCAACACCGCTTTCAAAGAACAAATGAACATAAGAACATAAGAACTAGGAGCAGGAGTAGGCCATCTGGCCCCTCGAGCCTGCCCAGCCATTTACTAAGATCATGGCTGATCTTTTTGAGACTCAGCTTCACTTACCTGCCCCCTCACCATAATCCTTAATTCCTTTAATGTTCAAAAATTTATCTAGCCTTGCCTTAAAAACATTCAGCAAGGTAGCTTCAACCGCTTCACTGGGCAAGGAATTCCACAGATTCACAACCCTTTGGGTGAAGAAGTTCCTCCCGACCTCAGTCCTACATCTGCTTCCCTTTATTTTGAGGCTATGCCCCTTAGTCCTGGTTTCACCTGCTAGTGGAAACAACCTCCCTGCCTCCACCTTATCTATTCTCTTCATAATCTTATGTGTTTCTAAAAAGATCTCCCCTCATTCTTCTGAATTCCAATGAGTATAATCCCAGTCTACTCAGTCTCTCCTCATAATCCAACCCTCTCAACTCTGGAATCAACTGAGTGAATCTCATCTGCACCCCTTCCAGTGCTAGTATATCACTTCTCAAGTAAGGAGACCAAAACTGCACACAGTACTCCAGGTGTGGCCTCACCAGGACCCTATACAGCTGCAGCGTAGCCTCCCTGTTTTTAAACTCCATCCCTTGAGCAATGGCAGACAAAATTCCATTTGCCTTTTTAATTACCTGTTGCACCTGCAATCGTACTTTTAGTGATTCATGCACAAGGACACCCAAGTCCCTCTGCACAGCAGTGTGCGGCAATTTTTTACCATTTAAAACATAGTCCATTTTGCTGTTATTCCTACCAAAATGGATGACCTCACACTTATCAGAATTGTACCCCATCTGCCGGACCTTCTCCCACTCACTTAGACTATCTATATCTTATCTATATCCCTCTGCAGACTTTCAGTGTCTGATGCACACTTTGCTCCACCACTCATCTTAGTGCCATCTGCAAATTTTGACGCATTACACTTAGTCCCCAACTCCAAATCATCTATGTAAATTGTAAACAATTGCAGCCCCAACACTGATCCTTGAGGCACGCCACTATCCACTGACTGCCACTCATCTTAGTGCCATCTGCAAATTTTGACGCATTACACTTAGTCCCCAACTCCAAATCATCTATGTAAATTGTAAACAATTGCAGCCCCAACACTGATCCTTGAGGCACGCCACTAGCCACTGACTGCCAACCAGAAAAACACACATTTACCCCTACTCTTTGCTTTCTACTAGTCAACCAATCCTGTATCCATGCCAATACATTACCTGTAATACCGTGCAAATTTATCTCATGTAGCAGTCTTTGGTGTGGCACCTTGTCAAATGCCTTCTGGAAATCCAGATACACCACATCCACAGGTTCCCCATTGTCCACCATGCAAGTAATATCCTCAAAGAATTCCACCAAATTAGTTAAAGATGACTTCCCCTTCATGAACCCATGCTGGGTGCTCCCAATGGGACAATTTATATCCAGATGTCTTGTTATTTCTTCCTTAATGAATGATTCAAGCATTTTTCCCATTACCAAAGTTAAGTTAACTGGCCTAAAGTTACCTGCTTTCTGTCTACTTCCTTTTTTAAACAGTGGCGTCGCATTGGCTGTTTTCCAATCTGCGGGAACCACCCCAGAGTCCAGTGAATTTTGGTAAATAATTACTAGTGCATTTGCTATTTCCCCCATCACCTCTTTCAGTACCCTGGGATGCATTTCATCAGAGCCAAGAGATTTATCTACCTTTAGCCCCATTAGGTTGCCCAGCACTGCCTCCTTAGTGATAATGATAGTTTCTAGGTCCTCACCTGCTACAACCTTCTTGCCATCAGTTTTCGGCATGTTATTTGTGTCTTCCACTGTGAAGACCGACACAAAATAACTGTTTAATGCCTCTGCTATTTCCTTATTCCCAGTTATTAAATTGGCCTTCTCATCCTCTAAAGGACCAATGGTTACCTTTGCCGCTCTTTTACAATTTACATATTTATAGAAACTTTTGCTGCCTGTTTTTATATTCTGAGCTAGTTTACTCTCATAATCTATCTTACTTTTCTTTAAGTTTTTTTTGTGGCTTTCTGTTGGCCTTTAAAGATTTCCCAGTCTCCTAGTTTCCCACTACTCTTTACTTTTTTGTATGTGTTTTTTTTCAATCTGATGCTTTCCTTTATTTCCTTAGACAGCCATTGCTGACTATCTCTTTTCCTACAGTTCTTCCTCATCACTGGAACATACTTCTGCTGAGCACTGTGAAAAATCATTTTGAAAGTCCTCCACTGTTCCTCAATTGACCCACCATAAAGTTTTTGCTCCCATTCTACCTTAGTTAACTCCTCCCTCATCCCATCATAGTCTCCTTTGTTTAAGCACAGGACATTGGTGACATTGGTACTGGATTTAACCTTCTCACGCTCCAGCTGTATTTTAAATTCAGCCATACTGTGATCGCTCCTTCTGAGAGGATCCCTAACTGTGAGGTCATTAATTATTCCTGTCTAATTACACAGGACTAGATCTAGGATAGCTTGCTCCCTCATAGGTTCCATTACACATTGTACAAGGAAATTATCGCGGATGCATTCTATGAACCCCTCCTCAAGGCTGCCATGACCGACCTGGTTTGACCAATCGATACGTAGATTAAAATCCCCCTTGATAATTGCTGTACCATTTTTACTTGCATTAGCTATTTCTATGTTTATTGCCAGCCCCACCACGATGTCATTGTTAGGTGGCCTATAGACCACATCTATCAGTGACTTCTTCTCCCTGCTATTCCTAATTTCCACCCAAATGGATTCAACCTTTTGTTCAGTAGAACCTATATCATCTCTCACTACTGCCCTGATATCATCCTTAAAAATCAGAAGCGACACCACCTCCCTTACCTTCTCGTCTGTCCTTCCGAACAGTTTGATACCCCTGGATATTTAAATCCCAGTCATGACCATCCTGCAACCATGTCTCTGTAATGGCCCCTAAATCATACCCGTTTGCCACGATTTGCGGCGTCAACTCATCCACCTTATTTCGAATGGTCCAAGCATTCAGATAAAGTGCCCTTATGCCAATTTTTGCACCTTCTTTTTGAGTCCCACCAACTCCATTACTAACAGCTCTTGAGTTCTCCTTCTCTTTAACTTTATTGCTAATTTTCAATGGAGTTGGAGCTTCCTCGTCACCTGCTAACCTGCTGCTTTGCCTTATATTAATTGTAATATTCCCTGTACAGTCACTCCTCCCTTCCCCTCTACTTACTTGTTTAAAGTCCTATTGACCACCCTATTTACCCTTTTCGCCAGAACACTGGACCCGGCCCTGTTCAGGGAGAGTCCATCCCAGCGGTACAGATCCCTCCTGTCCCAGAACTGATGCCACTGCCCCATGAAAAGGAAACCCTCTTTCCCACACCACTCTTTTAGCCACGTGTTTACTTCCCTGATCCTCGCCTCCCTATGCCAATTTGCACGTGGCTCAGGCAGCAATCCAGAGATTATGACCCTTGAAGACCTGTTTTTTAATTTTGTTCTTAGCTTTTCATAATCCCAAAACAGGTCTTTTTTCCTAGTCCTGCCTATGTTGTTGGTACCTACGTGGACCACAACAACTGGATCCTCCCCCTCCCTCTCTAGTATCCTCTCAAGCCGGCCAGAGATGTCTCGCACCCTGGCACCAGGCAGGTAACACACCATGCAGGAGTCTCTATCCTGCTTACAAAGGATACTGTCTAACCCCCTGATGATGGAATCCCCTACAACTACAATCTGTCCTTTAACTCCCCCCTCTTGAATGGCTTCCTGAACCATGGTGCCATGGTCAGTTGGCTCATCCTTCCTGCAGTCCTGTTCCTCATCCACACAGGGAGCAAATGCCTCATACCTGTGGGACAATGTCAAGGGCTGCGGCTCCTGTGTTCCTGTCTGCAGGGTCCCTCTACCTGCCTCACTCACAGTCACACACTGCTGTCCCTGGCCGCTGATCGACTTAACATTAGTTAATCTACTAGGTGTGACTGCCTCCTGGAACACAGCATCCAGGTATCTGTCCCCCTTCCGGATGTGCCACAATGTTTGGAGTTTGGATTCCAGCTCATCAATTTTGAGCCAGAGCTCCTCAAGCAGATGTAGTCACTTCCATTGTAAGTGGGATCAGCTAGCTCCCACATCATACAGCTCCAACACATCACCTGGCCTGCCATCTCTACTTAGTTAATTATTTAAAATTAATTAGTTTTTTTTAGTTTCGCAGTGTTCTCTCTTTAAGTGTTCTCTGCACCAGTAAGCTTACTCTGTTATTTACTCAAACAGACTCCGGTTTTGCCTTTCGAACCACTCCCAGAGGAGTTGGTGTCTAGGTGACCTCCCCGAAAGTTAAAAAAGAGATGAGAAAAAAATGCAAATAGCTTACCTGTTCACCAAATGTAGTCTTTATTATTAGGTTAGAGGATGTGGAAGGGTGGAAGACACTACAGGTGTATTGTCTCAGGTATTAGTTACTTCCCAAATTTAATGGGTGAATGATAACCGTTACCCAGCCGACCACTCACGCCCGCTCTGGTGTTCCTCCTCCGCTGAACAAATGAAGGCCGCAGTCACATGAGGTAAGACTTTTATAACGAAAGCTTACCTTCCCGGCTGCCCTTGCACTCTCTCCCGGACTCCCGCCGCTGAATAACTGAAAACCTTACCTTCCTGTCGGCCCCTGGGTCACGCTGCTGCCGCTGAAAACAAGAAGCTGCACAAGAAGCAAACAAGAAGAGTGCAGTGAACCTGCACTCCAAGGTCTCTTTGTTCAGCAACACTCCCCAGGATCGTACCATTAAGCGTATAAGTCTTGCCCTGATCTGCCTTTCTTAATTGCAGCACCTCACATTTATCTAGATTAAACTCCATCTGCCACTCCTTGGCCCAACGGCTCATTTGATCAAGATCCCATTGTACTCTGAGGTAATCTTCTTCATTGTCCACTACACCTCCAATTTTGGTGTCATCTGCAAACTTACTAACCATAACTCCTATGTTCACACCCAAATCATTTACATTAATGACAAAAAGCAGTGGACCCAACACTGATCTTTGTGGCACATGGCTGGTCATAGGCCTCCAGTCTGAAAAGCAACCCTCCACCATCACTATTTGTCTTCTACTTCGAGACAGTTCTGTATCCACATGGCTAGTTCTTGCTCTATTCCATGTGATTTCACCTTGCTAACCAGGCTACCATGAAGAACTTTCTTGAACACCTTACTGAAGTCCATATAGATCACATCTACTGCTCTACCCTCATCAACCCTCTTCATTCCTTCTTTAAAAAACTCAGTTACGTTTGTGAGACATGAGTCTCAACGCACAAAGTCATGTTGCCTATCTCTAATCAGTCCTTGCCTTTCCAAATACATGTAAATCCCGTCCCTCAGAATTCCCTCCAACAACATGCCCACCCCTGGTGTCAGGCTCACTGGCCTATAATTCCCTGGCTTTTCCTTAACACTTTTCTTGCATAGTGGCACCATGTTAGCCAACCTCCAGTTTTCCGGCACCCCAACTGTGGCTATCATTGTTACAAATATCTCAGCAAGGGGCCCAACAATCACTTCCCTAGCTTCTCACAGAGTTCTAGGACACACCTGATCAGGCTATGGGGATTTAGCCACCTTTATTTATTTTAAGCTGACCAGCACCTCATCCTCTGCATTATGGATATTTTTCAAGATGACACTATTTATTTCCCCACATTCTATGTGTGCCAGATCCTTCCCCAGTAAACACTGATGCAAAATACTTGTTTATTATCTCCCCCATCTCCCACGGTTCCACATGTAGGCGGCCTTGCTGATATTTAAGGGGCCCTATTCTCTCCCTAGTTACCCCTTTGTCCTTAATGTATCTTGACATAAAGTTCCTTTGATTGTTCTATTAGCAATAAGAATCAATTTAAAATAATTAGGCTAATAAGTTCAGTGAAATAATTTACGGAAATAAAGTCATCATCATTAAAATATAGAGAATACAGCAGAAAATTGGCACATAGCAACACCCAACAAACAAAACAGCAACAAGATAAATGAACTGATAATCAAATAATTTTAGTGAAGTAGGTTAAGGGACAATAACGGCCAGATCTTTGGGAGAACATTCCTGAATAATAGCACAGGATCTTTCACATTCATTTCAGTAGGAACATGTGACCTTGGATTCCCATCTTATTCTAAGAGGTCACCCTTCCACCAGTGCATCATTCCCTCTGTACCACATTGATTTTGTTTGAGAACAATCATCTGAAACACCCTGGACAGCTTTACTGTTTTGAAAATGACGTATAAACCTGAGATGTTGTTGATGTCATGAAGTGACTCAACTGAGTCATACTGCCTAGAAAACAACTCCTCCCATCCAACTTGTCCATGTTGACCAGGTTTCCCAAACTAAACTAGTCCTTTTTGCCTGTGTTTCGGCCATATCCCTCTAAACCTTTCCTATTCTTGATCCTGCCCAAATGTCTTTGATGTGTTGTAACTGTACTTGCATCTACCACTTCTTCTGGCAATTCATTCCAATTCATTCAGAGGAACCACCATCTGTGTGAAAATGTTTCTCTCAGGTCTCTTGAATCTTTCTGCTCTCACTTTAAACATATGCCATCTACTTTTGAATACCTCTACCATAGTGAAAAGACCTTCGTTATTTACCTTATCTATACCTCTCATGATTTTATAGACCTCTATAAGGTCCCCTTCAACCTCCTATGCTCCAGAGAGAAAACTGCCAGCCTATCCAGCTTTTCCCTATAACTCAAACACTCCAATCCTGTTAACATCCTTGTAAATCTTTTCTGCACCCTTTCCACACTAGTAATATCCTTCCGAGAGCAGTGCGACCAGAACTGTACTCTGTGCACCAAAAAGTGGCCTCACTAAGATCCTGTACAGCCGCAAAATGACATCTCAGCCCCTGTACTCAATGCTGTGACCAACAAAGGCAAGTGTGCCAAATGGCTGCTTTACCACCCTGTCTACCTGTGACGTCACTTTCAAGGAACTATGTATTTGAACTCATCGGTCTCAAACTGAATCAAAGTTATCTAATTAAGTCATCCTAGTGGGCCTTGAACTTGGAATGAAAAGAAATTCCTCTCACTCAATCAAGGTTGACATCAAATGCACAGTGAAATTTTTTAAAAAATTATCTAACTTGTTGTTAAGCATGAACAAGTGAGTTGCTTGATACACAGCTTTAATAATTGGAAGCTCCATGCAAATTTACAGCTGTGCATCAGGAGATGGAATCGCTAATTATCCCGAGTTGTGCATCGTCCTGCCTGAGGCAGTGATTGCTGAGGGACCTGTACATAATCCTGAAAGTCTCACTGGTGGCAGTTCCTATATTTAAGACCGCAGCACTGCAGGCATTAACCATTCCGCAGGTACCAATTAGAGCAATGGCACATGTAACTAACATATGGCATGATACATTCCATGCCATTCAAGAAACAAGTAAAGCAGCGTCTATCTTTGATCAATAAATGCAATGATTGTCAAGCTGATTATCCCCATAAGAACGTTGTTAATGAAACTTACTCAGATTGTGTGGCAAATAGAAGTTTTTAAGATGTTGATGTGTAAATGGAACTACAGAATGGAATGCAACCCAAATCTTGAAAGGTTAGTCTACATGACATCGAAGAGTGAGTAAGATTTAGCCGATGTGTCATGTCATAATATCAAAACAAATACTGATTATACAGATATTATATGCAGCCTGGGCCTATTCCAAATATCTGATAGTTGATATAGTCATGCTAAATAAACCTCGCAATCCTAATGGCAACAGATTAAAAAGAATGAACACTTTAGATTCTGAGGAAAACCGCCATAAATGTGCACAAAGTGAATGTTGTTAACACGCTCAATGGGGGTGGAGAGATAAAGCTGCTGCCATGGGAACATGAGCTATATTCATTCTTACCAACTATTATGCAGCTGCACATCAGACTATTAGTGAATCTCTTGGCAGAATTTCTATTTTATAGAAAGCAGCAAACTGAGCTTCCTAAACTCACTGGTCCAATAGATAATGCGGACATTAGTAAGCAAATCAAGGACTGAGAAAGAAAACCAAAATACATGCAGATCACTGATACAGAGTTAATCCATTGATGGTCAATGTAGCTGCTTCAAATATTTGCCTTAAAAGATGCACTGGTCTGTGTCTCAGCTATTTTGTAAGCCAATAATTTCATTCTTCAACAATCTTCAAGGTGAAGAAAATTTCCCCCACCTTATGTTCTTAGAGATAATTCAATTGACTCAAAAATTGATTGACTCCCTAACCAAAGGCACTAGTTTTTCTCATTCTGCTTCTATCAACACTCTTCACAATGTTTCAAACATTTCTTCCTCTCACAACTCTGCTCCAGTAATTTGTTAATGCTAGGGGATGAATGTGCTGGACTGTGATTCTTGCCTGACTTTTCTTGTGATTGACATAGAACATTACAGCACAGTACAGGCCCTTCGGCTCTCGATGTTCCACTGACCTGTGAAACCCATCTGAAGCCCATCTAACCTACACTATTCCATTATCATCCATATGTTTATCCAACGACCATTTAAATGCCCTTAATGTTGGCGAGTCTACAACTGCTGCAGGCAAGGCATTCCACACCTTTACTACTCTCTGAGTAAAGAATCTATCTCTGACATCTGTCCTATATCTATCACCCCTCAGTTTAAAGCTATGTCCCCTCGTGCTAGCCGTCACCATATGAGGAAAAAGGCTCTCACTGTCCACCCTCTCTAATCCTCTGATCATCTTGTATGTCTCTATTAAGTCACCTCTTAACCTTCTTCTCTAAGGTTAAGAGGTGACTTAATAGAGACATACAAGATGATCAGAGGATTAGAGAGGTTGGACAGTGAGAGCCTTTTTCCTCGGATGGTGACGGCTAGCACAAGGGGACATAGTTTTAAACTGAGGGGTGATAGATATAGGACAGATGTCAGAGGTAGGTTCTTTATTCAGAGAGTAGTAAAGGTGTGGAATGCCCTGCCTGCAACAGTAGTAGACTCGCCAACTTTAAGGGCATTTAAATGGTCATTGGATAACCATATGGATGATAAGGGTATAGTGTAGGTTAGATGGGCTTCAGATTGGTTTCACAGGTCGGCGCAACATTGAGGGCCGAAGGGCCTGTACTGTGCTGTAATGTTCTGTGTTCTATGTTCTATGTCAATCACCAGAAAGTCAGGCAAGAATCACTTGAATCCAACTACCTAGTCTAAGATAACAAGCAAGGGGCTGGATGAACACAGCAGGTCAAGCAGCATCATAGGAGCAGGAAAACTTGACGGTTCGGGCCTAGACCCTTCATCAGAAATGGGGGAGGGGAAGAGGGCTCTGAAATAAATAGGGAGAGAGGGGGAGGCGGATAGAGGATGGATAGAGGAGAGGATAGGTGGAGAGGAGGCAGACAAGTCGAAGAGGCGGGGATGGAGCCAGAAAAGGTGAGTGTAGGTAGGTGGTAAGGGAGGAGATAGGTCAGTCCAGGGAGGACGGACAGGTCAAGGGGGCGGGATGATGTTAGTAGGTAGGAGATGGGGGTGTGGCTTGAGGTGAGAGGAAAAACAGGTTAGGGAGGTGGAGATGAGCTAGACTGGTTTTGGGATGCGGTTGGGGGAGGGGAGATTTTGAAGCTTGTGAAATTCACATTGATGCCATTGGGCTGGTGCCCCCATCTCCTATCTACTAACATCATCCCGCCCCCTTGACCTGTCCGTCCTCCCTGGACTGACCTATCTCCTCCCTTACCCCCTACCTACACTCACCTTTTCTGGCTCCATCCCCGCCTCTTCGACTTGTCTGCCTCCTCTCCACCTATAAACTCCTCTATCCATCTTCTATCCACCTCCCCCTCTCTCCCTATTTATTTCAGAACCCTCTTCCCCTCCCCCATTTCTGATGAAGGGTCTAGGCCCGAAACGTCAAGTTTTCCTGCTCCTATGATGCTGCTTGACCTGCTGTGTTCATCCAGCCCCATGCTTGTTATCTCGGATTCTCCAGCATCTGCAGTACCTTTTATCTCTGATACCTAGTCTAACTAGCATTCACCGCATTTCCTCACATTTCTGCAGGTTAATGGTTATAATGTGAAAGTGAGAGGCTGCTGGTGTTTGATGGCTGGCACAGAGAGCCGACAGGATCAGCTGCTCAAAATACTCACATTCAGTCATTTGCATGTAGAATATGGCTATTAAAACAGATTTTCTTCTGTCATCTTGCCTGCAGTGAGCTGCAGTTGCTTCTCAAAGATTCAAACCACTGGTAGGTTTTAAGACTGCCCACACCCTAACAATTCTCTGCAGCAGTGTGTTTCCTTCTCTGTACTGCTGAAGGTGTGGAATGTCACAGTAATGTGTCTTCGACTTTCCTTGTATAGACTTTGCGTTGACCTTGTATTGTGTTGACTGGGTTTGCTTTGAGGTCTTTTATAAATGAATTTCATAATTCCTGGTGCTTTCACCCCCACTGCTGCTTTGCGCTTCCTAATCCTGCAAGTCATCGAGACCAGTGAGGCCTTCAATTAATGATCTAGGGAAATAAGTTCAAGTCCCATAGGAATAGCTGGGGAATTTGATTTCACTAAACTGAATAACTCTGGACTAAAATGCTAATCTCAGTAATGGCAAGCATTAAGTTATTGAATTGTTGCAAAAAACACCAACTGGTTCACTAAGGTCCTTTGGGGATGATTCATCGATTGAAGTTATAGCTATCACAAAGGAAAATGGAAATATGGTTATGGTTATCGGGTGTTCTTGGGGTTCGTCTTGTAATGTGAAGTGGAGTGAGAGACAGACATGGTAAAATGGCCTTCAGCTGTCTTTTATTCGGAGAACTTGCTACTACATCCTTCTGAGCTTAGGCTATTACAGGGAGTATACGTGGCCTTCTTATAGGATATTGTAACAAGTACTTGTGTACACAGTATTCTTACAGTCATCAGTTCCTTAATATGATCAAAAAAACAGCTTTTTTTACAGAGCAATGAACTTATTGTTGTTGTCTTACACAGTTAGCATCTATCTCCCCAAAAATATCATCAGTTCCCCTCCTATGGCACAAAACTATTATTGTTGCCCTGTAAGTAGCCATTAAAGACCTTAACTTTGATCTTATTAAGCCCCCTTTAACCTTCTTCTGATTTATAGGTTTCCACTGAACTCCACAACTCCCCCCTTTGAATTTGTCACAACTACTGTCAGGAGCAGAAAGTAAAACGCTAAATGTATGACCCCAACAGCTTCAGAGATGATTTTAAAGACCATTTATTCATGGGTACTTGTGCCGAACGCTGAATCCATGCAGAGAAGCACTGCAAGCGAATATAGAACTGTTGTTAACATAACTGACATTAATCAAAACGAGTCCCAAAATCACCCCAAAACCAACTGCTTCATGCTGAACTGTGACACAGTGTTCACTTTACATGTGATGCGTGGATCCAAACTTTCTTCCCTTGGACTTTGACTGCTGTTTGTGTGGTTAGAAAGACTTGGTAGGGACCTTCTCACTTGACGCTTAGAGGCCCTTTTGTATTTTCTGCATGTAGACCCAAGTGCCGGGGACTATGTTGTGTCGTCCATCAGGGAGGGATCCCCCCAGGCTGCAGTCACCTGTTGGGAAGCAGAGCTGACAGTTGTGGTTAGGTCTTGGCAGACCTTGAGCAAGGAGTCACTGAGTAAATGATAGTCCGTGATACGCAAGCCAATGGTGCCGGGCAGGGACATCGGTCACCCTGTGATGACGTCAAATGGGCTCAAACCTGTAGTTCTGTTAGGCATTGACTACATGTTGCATGAGACTAAAGGCAAGGCTTGAGGCCATGGTAAGCCATCCTGATGGTACTTCGCCAGCCTCTGTTTGAGTGCCCGATTGATTGAGGGTGCATGGGGCAATGTAGTTCCCATTTGATTCCCAACAATCTACAGACTTCCTGACATACTGCGCCTGTGAAGTGGGTACCCAGATCTGAATCAGTTGTGCTAGGAAGTCCCCATCGGGGTATGTAACACTTACAAAAGACTTTAGTGGTGTGGTTGGCAGTGGCTCTTCATGAGGACGCGGCTTCCACCCACCTTGAGAATTTATCAACAATTCCCAGAACCTCTGAGTACCCCTGACATTTGGGCAGGGAGATGTAGTTGACCTGTAAATGCTAAAACAGACCAGCAGGGCTCAGCGACTTTAATTGAGGCATCTGGGTGGTACGTCCAAGGTTAATTTCCTGACAGATCACACATCTGTCTACTGCCAACTGGGCATACTTCTTCACCCTTTCCCCACCAACTTCTCTGGAAACAAGCCATCATCTGGTGAGGTCCTAAAAGTCCCCATGAGTGGATTTGTGGTGCCACAAAGGGCAACAGTGCTTGGGGTACAACTGGTTTATGGGTTTCTCTTTGCCTCCAGCTCCAATCCTCACATAACTTGAGCCCATTTTCAACCCATGTCCATTTCTCTTGCCAATAGCACTGCTTCCGCATGGTTTTCAAATCTAGTAACTGCTGTTTGCACAGTTCCTAGCGACGGTTCTTGAGGAGAATGGGTGGTGGTATTCTTGGCTGCTTGATCTGCCAAGGATTTGCCTTGGGCCTCTATGGTGTTCCCTTCAGTATGGGCTTTGCACTTGAGGATTGATACCTCTTGGGGCAGCTGAATAGCATTAAGTAGGTTGCCAAATTCAATTCCATTTTTCAATGGATGTTCCGGTTGCTGTAAGACACACTCTCTTCTACTGTAAGGGGCCAAGTCATGGGCCATTCCGAAAGCATATCCAGAGTCTGTGTAAATATTAGCTGTCTTTCCCTCAGCTGGCTTACATGCCTCTGTGACAGCTCTTAATTCAGCCTGAGATAAGAAGGTGTGGAGCTGGATGAACACAGCAGGCCAAGCAGCATCAGAGGAGCAGGAAAGCTGACGTTTCGGGTCTAGATCCTTCTTCAGAAATAGGGGAGTGGAAGGGGATTCTGAAATAAATAGGGAGAGAGGGATAGGCGGACAGAAGATGGATAAAGGAGAAGATAGACAGACAGGTCTGCTCTCCACCTAGCTTCTCCTTTGTTCATCTTCTATCTGCCTCCCCCTCTCTCCCTATATATTTCAGAATCCCCTTCCCCTCCCCCATTTCTGAAGAAGGGTCTAGACCCAAAACACCAGCTTTCCTGCTCCTCTGATGCTGCTTGGCCTGCTGTGTTCATCCAGCTCCACACCTTCTTATCTCAGGTTGAATCCAGGTGAGCAAAGTAATATCCGATGGGACGCTGTGCTCTTGGGTTAGAACGGCCTTCATGTGGTCATCCTGCTCGTGGACGTGAAGAGTAAAAGGAGCAACCATTGTCGGGGGTACCCAAAGCCAGGGCAGAACACAGAGCAGATTTAAGAACCTGGAATGGAGGCCGCTGTTCATGGGAGAGAATAACAGAGTCCTGTGAGTTTTTAGAACCCTTAGAGAGAGGAGGTTGTACAAGTTGAGAGTAACTCTCAATCCCCGATCTACTAAAGTTTCAAAGGCCCAGAAAGGGTCTTAGGTCTCAGATGGCGGTGGGCTCTTTCACGTTCTGTCCTGAGTAACTCCACGTTTGCCGGAGGAGATTTTCTGTCCCAGATAGATGACCTCATCCTTCACAAGTCGGGCTTTCTTACAGTTGGCTCTATGATTTCAAGAATGTAAGTGGTCAAACAGAGTGTGGAGATCCTGTTTGTGTTGTTCTGCCGTGGGAGAGGTCACCGACATTTTGGATAACAGTAGAGTCCATAGGAGAGAACTCCTGCAGATGTTGCTGTAGAGCCATGTGAGTAACAGTCAGACTGCTGTGAAAAACCTGGGGCCAGCATCTCCAGTCGTATTGCTGGTACTGAATAGGGAAGGCAAACCAGGGCCACAGCTCAGGGGTGAGGGAAACTAACCAAAAGCCTTTGCTATAACGATAATGGAGAAAAATTTGTGGTTCGGCAAGAGGTCATTAAAAATGGTGGAGGGATCAGCCACAAGTGGAGCTTTCTGTTTTATATATTGGTTATTTTTAAATGATCAACAGTTAATCATCAGGAACATTGGGTTTTGTAATGGGCCAAACGGGACTATTAGATGAGCTATGGGTTTTGACAAGGATCCCCGTTGTTCCAGCTGTTGGACGATGGGGAGTACACCAGCGATAGAGGCCATGCTGATCCGGTATTGCTTGGTGCAAGGGGGAGCGACCCCACATTAAGGTACTGGGGGGCATCTGCAAAAGACCACAGTCATTCTTAGATTTACAGTGAGAGACAGAGAGATGGTAAAATGTTCTTCAGTTGTCTTTTATTCAGAGAACTTGCTGTTACATCCTTCTGAGCTTAGGCTATTGCAGAGAGTAGCCATGGCCTTCCTATACCATATTGTAAAAGATAATTGTGTATACGGCACTGTCAAAGTTATCAGTTCCTTAATATGATCAAAAGATATATTTTTTACAGGGAAGCAAGCTTATTGTCATTCTCTTACATAATTAGCATCTATCTCCCCAAAGTGTTGATATAATGGTTCCCCTTCTCATACACAAAACTATCATTGTTGCAATGTAAGTAGCCATTAAAGACTTTAACTCTGATCTTATTAAGTCCCCTTTAATCTCTTCCTGCTTTGTATGTTTCCACTGAACCCCACAAAATGTCAAATAACTCATCACAGCAAACATTTAGACAGTTTAGGAGAGTGATCCAGGAAATGGCTGACGAAATTCAACGTGAGCAAATGCGAGGTCTTGCACCTTGGAAAAAAGAATACAGGCATGGACTATTTTCTGAACAGTGAGAAAATTCATAAAGCTGAAGTACAAAGGGATCTGGGAGTGCTAGTACAGGATTTTCTAAAGGTTAACTTGCAGGTTGAGTCCGTGATTAAGAAAGCAAATGGAATGTTGTCATTTATCTCAAGAGGATTGGAATATAAAAGCAGCGATGTGCTTCTGAGACTTTATAAAGCCCTAGTTAGGGCCTATTTAGAATACTATGTCCAATTTTGGGCCCCACACCTCAGGAAGGACATACTGGCACTGGAGCATGTCCAGCGGAGATTCACATTGATGATCCCTGGAATGGTAGGCCTAACATACGATGAACGGCTGAGGATCCTGGGATTGTATTCATTAGAGTTTAGAAGGTTGAGGGGAGATCTAATAGAAACTTACAAGATAATGCATGGCTTAGAAAGGGTGAAAACTGGGAAGTTGTTTCCGTTAGGCGGGGAAACTAGGGCCCGTGGGCACAGCCTTAGAATTAGAGGGGGTCAATTTAGAACGGAAATGAGGAGACATTTCTTCAGCCAGAGAGTGGTGGGCCTGTGGAATTAATTGCCACAGAGCGCAGTGGAGGCCGGGACGTTAAATGTCAAGGCAGAGATTGATAAGTTCTTGATCTCGCAAGGAATTTAGGGCTACGGGGACAGTGCGGGTAAGTGGAGTTGAAATGCCCATCAGCCATGATTAAATGGCGGAGTGGACTCGATGGGCTGAATGGCCTTACTTCCACTCCTATGTCTTATGGTCTTATGGCCTTATTCCTCAGGATAATGGTCGAGACATCTTACCATCTTGGTATGTTTCATCAATGATTGTCTGTCCATCACAAGGTCAGAATTGGGATGTTTGCTATCTTCATTTCCACTCACAATTCCTCAGATAATCATGTATTTTGTGCCCAACTACGGCAATGCCTGGGCAAAATTTAGACTTGAGCTAAAATGTGATAAATCATGTTTGCACCCCACAATACCAAGTAACGACCACCTCCGAAAAGAGAAAATCTTACTGCATCCACTTGACATTCAATCCTCTGCTATCAGTGTCTGGGGATGGGGATATGGAGAGAAAGAGGGCATTTGGCATTGTGATAGGGGATCAGCCACAATCATATTGAATGGGGAGTAGGCTTGAAGAGCTGAATGGCCACTCCCACTCCTAGCTTCTGTGTTTCTATGTTCATGATTGACCATAAAGTTAATGGGACAGAGCTATATAAATGCTGTGACTACAAGAACAAGTATAGAAAGTAAAAGTTCAAAGTACAGAATGTAAGTGACAGATGACAGAAAGCTCACTGTCATCTCTATGGGCCAGGCAGAGGTACCTTGGTCTCCAATGGAAAGGATGCCACAGTTATAGCAGCTAATGCAGGAGAAACACTATCATGTTTCTGGGACGGAGGACAGAACTGCATGAAATAGATCAGAGGCAGAGGGGGATCCTGTTGCCCTGTGATAGTGAAAACTGAGGACTGAGGAAAAAGAGACACATATGAGTTGTCTGACATGGAAGGTTGAATTGGCTGGACGCATGGGACAAAGAAACAACTTGGAAGAATGGAATAGAGTCCTTAAGCAGTAAAGTGTCATCAAGGTAGCTTTGGGAGTCTATGGTTTTATAATCAGTATCGGGCAAAAGCCAACCATCTCAATCTACCAAATGCAGATGCTTAATGTAGTTGTGCATTCGATCCTCGCTTCCTTGAGCTCATATAATTTTGGTAATTACTTTTATTAGTATGTAAAAACTCATTGATGGAAGGAATTCTGTCTGATATTATAGAATCTACGTAGAATCTAGAATCATCACACATTCTACTTAGATCAACTGGAGTAAAGTGGGAATTTCATTGAAATCAGGATATTAATATTGATGGGCCAGCACATTAAATCATCTTAATTTTGATGGAATGTTAGGAGATTTTGAAGTGGAATATTCAATTTCATACAATGTTTCATTACCGATGACCAGTACTCACACATCTTCTAAATGTTATAAATGAGTTGCAAACCACTCATGAGAGGGTTAACCCACTTCATCTTCTCAGGCATTCAGTTTAACATTAATAATCCAAGGGAGTCTCTGTTGATTGAATTTCTGTCATGATTGCGGAGACAGTAAATGTGGATCAAAAACACAACTGCTTACAAATATTTAACAACAGCTGAATCTGAAGGTGTCAGTGTTCAGACTCAGTAACAAGGAAAACAGTAACACTTACATTACCACAGACAACATGAAAACTCCAGTTCAAAGCTTCCATCTGTAATCTACAGAAACAAATTCCAATTGACACAAAGGCTGAAATAGTTTCTGTCAGACATAATAGAATCAAGAATAGAACATTCAGCCCCTCTTCCATTTAATTTGTCATCAAACTACATCACGGTTAATCTCACATGTGAGTTCATAGCTTCAATTTTAACGTCAATTAGTTTGTGCAGTTTTAATGGCAAAGTGTTGGTCCATCTGTTCCGAATGCTTTGCCTCATGGGATTTCCTAATCTAGGCTTCATGTGTGAATTTTTTGAGTGAGGGACAAGGTAGGTATAGCTGAGGAGGTTTCAACAGGGTCGCTGTGGTAAATAAACACTGATGATGGCTTTCAGTTGCCAGCCACTTGATTCTCACCTGAAAAATTACGAGTTGAGGGGTGGGTGATGGCTGATGATACACTTTGCCCAGCCTGTTGTTGCCCAAGGCCCACTAGTTTTGATTCCAGCCAGGTCTATAAATGGATTCCCACCTAATACAGATTGCTGCTGCTGCTGATGGGATCAGGATCAATTTATACCATCTTGTAACTGGTAAGCAGCAATTGGGTGCTCACTTGTTGCACACAGCTCACCCATGGCATTATTGTCTGGTTTGGATGCCTGAGGAGAGAATGAAGCATATCAAATAAAACACTTCTTTGAATTTTGTAAATCTTATAAATGGGCCTTAGCCCCAGGTCAGTTGTCAAAGTGTTTTACTCAGTTCGGCTTTCGATCGAATTTAGAAAGGGGCTCAAAGTAATTAGATGGGAGTAGTGAGGGTTTGGGCGAAGGGAAATTCAGGTTTACAAAGCTACAGGATACTGCAGAATTACAGGGTAGCTAAATGTAAATATGGGTCATTGCAAAGGAATGAGGGTAGAGCTAGCTGATGTGGACTGGGAAAAGACATCAGCAGAAAAGATAACAGATAATTACAAAAGTAGATCATGACTCATAACAGAGATACATTTTAATGAGAAAGAAGGATTCTGGTAAGGGATAAACCAACTATGGTTAACCAAACTACTGATGGATAGTATTAAAACATACATGGTGGCAAAGATTATTAGAAAGCAAGGATTGGGAAAGTTTTAAGAAACCAACAAAAGAAATCAAAATAATAAAGAGGATGAAGATAAACTTTTACAGTAAAGTTGCAACTAATTTTAAAAAAAGCCAGTAGGAGCTCCTTTAAATATATAAAAGGGGAGAGAGGGGCAAAGTGAAGATAGGCCCCTTAGGGAATGATGCTGGAGAAATAATTGTGGGGAACCAGAAAATGGCAGAGAGTTCAATAAATACTTTGCATCAGTCTTCACAGTGGAAGACACTAATAGGATTCAAAAGATATTAAATAATCAAGGGTGAAAGGAAGAGATGAAATATGTACAATAATTATCACTAGAGAAAAAATATCAGTGAAACTAATGGCACTAAAAACAGATAAGTCCCTGAACCTAAAGGATTGTGTCATAGGATATTAAAGGAATTGGCTATAGAGATATTAGATGCACTTGTAGGAACCTTCCAAAGCCACCTTAGATTCTGGAAAGGTCTCGGAGGATTTGAAAACTGCCAATATAACACTTGAATTAAAAGTATGGGAGATAAAAGCAGGTAGAATGATTGAATTCCTACAGTCTGGCAAAAGGCCATTCTGTTCAACGAGTCTGCACTGACTCTCTGAAGAGCATCCCACAATGCCACTCCCATAACCTCACATTTCTCATGGTTAATCCACCTAAACAGCACATCATTAGACTGTGGGAGGAAACTGAATCACCCAGAGGAAACCCATGCAGACGTAGGGTGAATGTGCAAACTCCACACAGTCACCCAAATCTGGAACTGAACCTGGGTCCCTGCTGCTTTGAATCAGCATTGCTAAGAACTATGCCACTGCATCATCTTTCAGCAATTATAGGCCAGTTAGCTTAGCATCTGTCATTAAGAAAATGTTGGAGTTTATGTTGAAGGATTGAATAGCAGAACATCTAAAAACACAAAATATAATCAAACACAATCAGCATGACTTCATGAAGGAAAATCAAACTTGACAAACCTGTTAGCATTCTTTGAGGAGGTAACAAACAGCAAAGATAAAACCAGTAGGAATAATATATTTGGATTTCCACAAGGTTTTTGACAAGATACCCCACATTAGGCTACTCAGTACGGTGACAACCCATGTTGTTGGGGACAGTACATTAACATGGACAGAGGATTGGCTAATTAATAAAAGACAGATTAATGATAAGGAGGGTATTTTCAAGAGGGGAACTGGTGACCAGTGGATGCCACAGGGATCAGCGCTGGAGTCACAATTAATTGTGATGTATATTAATAACTTTGATGATCGAAGTAAATGTATTATCATCATCTTTGCAAATGACACAAAAATAGGTGGGAAGGCAAGAGTTGCAGACGACACAAAGAGTCTGCAGAAGGATACAGGTGTGATTGGGCAAAATCCTAGAAATTAAAATGTGTGAAAATATTAGGTTATGCAGTTTGACAAGAAAAATAGAAGAGCTGCAATTATATAATTGGAGAAAATTTGCAGAATGCTGCAGCACAGTGGAATTTAGGGGTTCCCATACATGAATCATTAAAAGCTAGCATATATATATATAGAACAGATCATTGTGAAAGCAAATAGAATTTTAGCCTTTATTTTATAGGGAATTAAGTAGAAAAATAGAATTGTCTTGTTAAAACAATACAAGTCACTCATTAGACCACACTAAGAATAGCGTGAACAGTTTTGGTCCTGTCATCTAAGAATCAATGTAATGGTATTGGAGACAGTCTATAGAAGATTCACTATGTTGATCACAGGTATGGGGTGACTGTCTTATGAGAAGTTGATTAAGTACTGTACTCATCGAGGTTTAAAAGAGGCAACCTTACCAGAACATATAAGATTTCTAGGGGACTTGTTTGATGCTGAGAGATTGGAGAGTCTAAAGCCATAAGTACTAATCTGAAATGAGGGATTACCCATTTCAGACAGAGGGTATTGAATCAGTGGAACTATTTCCCATAGAGAGCTGAAGAGATTGTCTCGTTGACAGTATCCAAGGCTGAGATAGATAAGATTTCAATCAAGAAAGTAATGGGGGAAAAAGCAAGAAGGTGAAGCTGAGGATTATCTGATCAACTATGACCTCATCAAATAATGAAGCAGACTCAATGGGACAAATGGCCTATTTCTGTTCCAATGCCTTATGATCATTAGGAGAAGAACAATGAGTTTGGGGAACAGCCCACTTCAAGTGAATGTATGGCCACAGTTAATAGTATTTTTGATCTCACCATTGGTGAGGATTTTAACTGTTGCACATTAAGTAGCATGTTTGAGAATTTTGATGATATATTTAAGTGAAACATTAATTTATAGCTAGTTAAAATCTTTAAAAATGAGCATTTTTATTATTTTCATTATTTTACTTATTTTCTCAACCTGTGCTATTGGATTGTTTTTCTGTAATCCTTTCAAGTCAGAGTCTGTTTTAAAACTGTAATCCTTGGTGCAAAACAAAGTAACCCCATTAAGCATGGCAATAATCATCAGTTTGCTTTTCCGTAACTCAGGGTCAAAACAACTATAGTTAGAGAGAGGGTTTCATAAAATATTAAAATTCTCACACTTTATGTCGCTATATGCAGAGTAAGGGATGTGGAAAAAGCAGTGTTGATCACTTGCTAAAACCATTGGGAGGATTGCTGTTCGAGATCCAGATATAATTTCTCAGCTTTCTGTCATGACCTTGGTAGATTTACATTCGGAATACACCAGAAAAGGCTGCAGTATTTCACACCCAATATTTATGTTGGCACTTAGTGCAGCAGATGTGACTGTTATTTTCTATCAAATCAAAGAGAGATAGTTAAGCTTATAGTTGCTGTAAAACATGCAATGTGATCACTTATCCGTGTACTATTTAATAAAATTGTTTGACAGTTATAACCTAAGCCACAGTCACTTAAATTGCCTTTCAAAATCAGGGAAGGTTATTTGAGGGTTATGATTTATAAGCCAAAAACAATAATAAAGGCTTTTTCTCCTAATGCTAGGCATGACAAAAATGATCTAGATGTCGAATTGACATTGTGGTTATAGGAAGAAAGGTCTTAGCTAGAAGATTCATTTGAGATATTGAGCACACATAAAAATGAAATTAAAGTCAACAGAAGTATCGAGAGTGAATTAAGAAAACAAAAAGAGCACATATTGTAGCATGAAAACTGGTATTGATAGACATTGTTAGTGTTCACGGGAAATAAATACCAAGGTAAATCTTTTGGTGCCAATTGTAGCTTTCCCACGTCAGAATTCAATGATTACGGAGAACAAAGTCTTGGGTGAAATTTTATGCCATTATGAAGATAAGCTGTAGGGTCAATAATGCCATTTTTTCAGGTGAAATGTAAAAGTATCTGCTTTCTTTTTAAAGAAGAAGATTGATATTTACCTAGCGCTTAATAATTGTTCTCCAAACATCACCTTGAAGAGTGATGAGCCGGTCATTTATTGTGTGAGTTTTCTGTGTTTCCTGTTGCTGGTTCCTGTTTCACAAATTTACAACCCTATTAAGCGCAGGAGTAGGTCATTCAAACATAGAATATTACAGCATGGAAACAAAACCTTCAGCCCAACCAGGCCATACTGACCATAATCCCAAACTAAACTAGTCCCACCTTTAAACATGTTCCACCCCTCAGTAAAATTATGATCAATCTGGTTGTAACCTCAATCCACAATCCTTCTCCTTATAGCCTAAAACACCCACGCTCAACAAAAAGTTATCTGTATCTCCGTTAAAAATATTAAAGGAATTTGCTTCCACCACCGTTTTAGGGAAAGAGATCCAAAGACACATGACCCTCTTGGAGAAAAACAATTCACTTAACCTCTGTTTTAAGTGCGTGATTACTGATTTTTAAACAGTAACCCTTCATTCTTGATTCTCCCACAACATACACGGCTTCAATCTCAATTATGCACATGTTGCACGTGCATTTGCCCATGTTTCTACTGCTGGAAGTGATATAGTTTCAGGCCACAGTATTCTCTATGAAGAAGATAATAGCAATGTATATTGTTAGGACTATAGATATTTTATGTGGAAATATAAACTGAAAAAAGAAGATAGAAGCTTGGTCTGTTTTGTTGCGCAGAATCAGCCTTTTTTTTTTAACAAATCAATGGAAGTGGAATTACTTGTCACTTGGGAATGGGAGCCAGATAATGAAGTGGAACTGAAGGACAGGAAGGATCTCAGGACCCAAAACATTAACTCTGCTTCTCTCTCCACAGATGCTGCCAGACTTGCTGAATTTTTCCAATAATTTCTGCTTTTACTCCATGTATCATGTACTTGTCACAAAAAGATGTGTATTTTGCTGAAGAAGTTGGATTTTGATACTGTTGTGGGTCAGCTAGCATTGGGTGCCTTTGACAATCAAGGGAACCATCCAACTGCATGTTTTGGATTGTTTGAAAGCAGTGGTTTGACACAGAATTAAGAGGACAGAAAGTAGTTAGGGCACAGACTCTGCAAAACCCATGCAATCAAATCACTTTGCCTCTCTTTTTCGAAATGAAAAAGAAGGAATACTTTCAATTCAAAACAAGACCTAGGCCTAACTGATCTGCTATCAAATTAAGAATCACCCCACTCAACATTAAGTTGATAATATGAAAAAAAACCTGACAGAAAAGTAACCTCATTTCCCTTTTTTGGCTTAGAATTTGATCCACAGATTAGGTGTCATTTCTGCCTGTATTTTGCACCCATGATGTTGCAAAAATGTTAATTATCCCATCTGTCTAACCATCTTAAGTGGAAATGAATAAATGTATGCATGTTTTTACTTAAACAAAGTGTGTTTTAAATTTGCATAGCAGAAATTAATAATCTATTTCTGCCACTTGCTGGAAGTTATGCTTTTTATGATTGTTTAGTTTTAGTTTGTGTTCCTGTCCATTGATGAAATCCGATGAGAGCTTCCTTAATCTTAGATAGTGGCCACGGTCAGATATTAGCCAACTTAGATATTAAATTGCTCATATTTCATACGGGATGATTTATGATGCTTGATTTCCAAGGCACTATTCCACCTGAGGTCCTGCCATAGAGTTTGGGAGTTCTTTACATGATCTTTGAATGTAGGCAACATATGATTGGATCATAGAATCCCTACAGTGTGGAAACAGGACCTTTGGCCCAACAAGTCTACACTGAGCCTTGGTGCATCCCACCCAGACCCATCCCCCTATAACCCATGTAAGCTACACATGCCTGAACACTACGGGCAATTTAGCATGGCCAATCCACCTAACCTGCACGTCTTTGGACTGTGGGAGGAAACTGGAGCACCCGGAGGAAACCCACACAGACACAGGGAGAACGTGCAAACTCCACACAGACAGCCGAGGCTGGAATCGAACCTGGTTCTCTGGCGCTGTGAGGCAGCAGTGCTAATCACTGAGCCACCGAGCTGCCCCAGCTTGGTGAATATTGCTTGGCAAAAGATAAAAGGACAAATTGCAGGTTTTATGCTGTAAAATAAGATGGCACTAGAAGAAGTTAGAGCTATCTTAGACAAATAGGAAATAGATTTAACTGTTTTATAAACTTTAATGAAGCCTGAAGCTATAGAATTGGCAAAGGATTTACAGCTGGAATTTCCTACAAAAGGTAGAAAATCAGAGATAATTAATATATCGATACAGCATTGGAATTGGTGAAAATAGAGGAGTGACACCGAATACTAAGTCAATTGAGTTATCAAGAATCCAATCAGTATTAAAGCTGATTAAAATAGAAAAAGAAATCACAAAGCAGGAAGCAGAAGTGAACAGACTTGTTGAGACTGAGAAAGGAAGAGAAAGATAAAGAACAAACATTTTGGAAATAGGTAAAGGAATAAGAAATAGAACTGAAGGGGATGGAATTTGAAATACAAATGAAAGCCAAAAAAAGAACACAGGACACAGGGGGAACAAACAGTAAAAAACTATATCTGCTTAGAAGGCTGCAGTTAAAACAAAAAACCTCAGATGTAGAAGAAGGTGCTGATGAGGAAAGCCACATGTTAAAGTCTAGGAACGAAATATTTAAATTTGGCCCTCCCAAAATTTGTCGAATGGGACGTGGAATTAGCCTTGAAATCATTTGAAAAGATAGCAAAGTAACTGAAATTGTCAAAGAAATACTGGAAATTGCATGTGCAGTGCAAAATAACAGGTAGGGCACATGAAATTTATGCATCACTGTCAGAGGAGGTTTCCCCAGATTATTGCTGTTCAAAAAAGTCATTATTGTGCATACGAGTTAATTCATGATGGATACATTTTGAAATGTAAAAAAAATCCTGGACAACCTTGCATTAAACTTGAAACGATAAACCAAAGCAAATTTGACAGGTCGATGTGGACATTAGGATTCAATATCTTGTATGAACATAACCAGTTCCCTCAAAAGAATTTAAAACGTTATTACCGTTAGTAATTAGAAGCCACGTTGAAGACCTCAGCATGACAACTGCGTTGAAAGGCTGCAAGAATGGTTGATCTGTAAAACTAAATCATTTTTAGGTAATCTCACAAACCTGGAAAAGGGGGAAGATTAACCAGTGAAAATAATACATTGACAAATGCAGCAAGATCAGGACAAGATCTAGGTTCATGCTGACAAGTAGCAAACAACATTTGAGGCCCACATGTGCCAGGCAATGACCAAGACTCAATAAGACAGCATCTAACCATTGCCCATGGACATTGTTGGTATTGCTGAATCCCCCACTATCAATGTCCTGGATGGGTGCCATTGACTAGAAACTGAACTGGACTAGTCACATAAATGCAATGACTATAAGAGCAGGCCAAAAATTAAGAATCATAGAATCACTACAGTGTGAAAACAGGCCCTTCAGCCCAACAAGTCCAAACCAACTCTCTGAAGAACATTCACCCAGGCTCACCCCCTACCCCCTCCATCCTATCCTTGTAGTCCTGCATTTCTCATGGCTATTCCACCTAACCTGCACATCTTTGGACTGTAGTAGCAAACTGGAGCACCCGGAGGAAACTCGTGCAGACATGGGGAGAATGTGCAAACTCCAAACAGAGAGTTGCCTGAGGCTGGGATTGAACCCAGGACAACGGCACTGTGAGGCAATAGTGCTAACCACTGAGACACCATGCTGACCCTATAACAAGTAACTCACCATCTAACCCCCCCAAAGCCTGTCACCATCTACAAGGCAAAAGTCAAAAGTGTGACGCAATTCTCCCCATTCGTCTCGATGGTTGCAGTTCCAACAATGCTCAAGAAGTTTTGACACTATCAGGGCAAAGGATCCCAAAAAAACATTTGTTCCCTGACCACTGATGTTCACCAACAGCAGAGTATACCACCTACAAGATGCACTGCAGAAATGCTCCAAGGATTTTTCTCCAGCTTCCAAATCCATGACCATTATAATCTAGAACACCAAGGGAAGCAGGAGGACCATCACATGCAAATTCCGCTCCAAGCTACTCATGATCCTGACTTGGAAATATATTACAGTTCCTTCAATGTCATTGTGTCAAAATCCTGGAACTCATTGTCTAACTGAATTGTGGGTCCACCTAAACCAAATGGATTGCAATGATTCAATAAACTCACTATCACCTTCTTAAGGGCAGCTAAGTTTTTACAATAAATGCTAGTCCAGCCAGCGATGCCTGAATCTGAAGAAATTTTCTTTAAAAAGTAATGTTTTGGCTGTCCTAACTTTATCGAAACTTTTAAAAAGGCACTTAAGGCTAATGACATGGTGAGGAGTGTGGTCTTACCACATAAGATGATGAACCTGGAATAGAGAAGCCATGGCGTACATTTCTAAGAAATTAAACCAGTATCATAAGAACTAGTCTACATTGGAGGAGATTCGGACTGAGAATTTAATATCCATTACAACCACAAAGTAACATTAATGTCCACTGACCATAATCCCTTGTCTTTTGTTAAAAGAATTAAAACTAAAAATGTGAGTTTATATCAACATAGTTTCTTACTTCAACCTTGTAAGATCAGAATTGTTCATAATACTTCTGATTGTGTGAAACGGTCACTGAACTTAAAACATTCACTCTTTTTCTCTCCTCAGATGCTGCCAGATCGTCTTTGCTTTATTGATGTGAGAACAGTCGCCTCATTCTACCCCATTTGGTTTGGACTTTGATGATCCACAATCTTTGTACATTTGTTGCCTATATTTTCTTTCCTGGTATTCATAAAAAGACTATTTGCCTCATCCATCTGTCTATTCTTAGTGTGAATAAATGTATGCATGTCTCTATGTGTGTTTAGTTTTAAAGGGGGTATCACTTTGATGTGCACATTAGTAATTCACAATCTGTTCTTGCCACATGCTTGAGGATGTGTTTGTATAATAATATATATGTCTTATTTTGTTCTTTTCTTGTTGATTGATAAAGCCAAGTGTGAATTTCTTTTATCTTAGATAGTGGTCACAGTCAGGCATTAACCATCCTGGAGATTAAATTGGCCATATTTCAAATTTGTGACAAATTGTAGAACAGTGGGACTTAATTTCTAACATACTATTCTCACCAGGGAAGTGACGGTACAAGAGCCAAAACCCAAACAAAAAGATTTGGCAAATTTTCAATTTATTAGGCAAGCCAATTTTAAATCATTCTCAAACTTCCCCCATTGCTCTGATTGCACAGCAATGAATAAATGATTGATGGATTAAGGAAAATTGACCTTTGTTTATGCGGCTTCTAACAGTAATGATGGTCCACAATCTAAATGAATGAAGCTATTGCAATGCAGAAATATAAATTCATATAATGACAACATGGCCAGCAGATGGTGGAACACTGAATACACAAACCAATTAATGGTGTAAATATAAATCTACTTCAGCCCAGCATGATTATGTGAAATGAGGTAGCAATATCAAAAACCTGTTGAATCATGCTGAAGTGAGTTTTGCTGTTAAAATTGTGTCAGAAATCACACCATTCATCACACGTCAAGGGCCATTAAAATCAATTAAACAGAGTGGAAAACAATCTCTGTTAAAATATGTATCAAGGTATAATTGCAGTATTTTGAAACATTATCCATCCCAATTTTATACTTTTGCAATATGAACTGCAATGATTTGAGAAGGAGATTCATCATCACTTTATCTGGAGCATTAAGAGATGGACAATTTATGTGCCTACACTCTCAAGCAAATTTTTGAAATGCATATCATATACATGCGACATTTCTTAATGGCAAATATTGTGACGTAATAACATCAGATTTATAGATGATATTAGTTCAATATCTGAAATATATATCCTTGCTTTAAAGAAATCATATTATGAAATTTATTATTCTGGTAATCTATCAAGAAGATGTTTGGGATGCGACAAACTAAAGGATTTTTTTTTCAAATTAGCTCCATATTTTAGTTGATACTTCATTTTTATCTGAGTAGTGAGATCATAATTATCTTGTTTGAAAAATAATAGCTGGAGTTTTAAGCAGAAAAGCATTTAGCAGAAAGCACTCAGAATTTCCATTCCGAAATAGAATTATTTTGTTTGCCTTTCTATTTCAAATGACAAGAAAATGAATCCTGCAACTTAAACATTTCAAAACACATTAGACTTTCACTTTGCAGGGAGTGTTGAAAAGAAGTTAATGGAAATTGGGGAATTTAACAATAGATATTTTGAAAAACTAATGCAAATTTTGAAATAGTTGCTTTATTCAACTAAGACACATTTTAATATTAATGTTCCAAACATTGAAGCATAGAAGATAAGAGCTGGAGGAGGTCGTTCGGCCCATCGAGCCTGCTCCGCCATTCTTCATGATCATGGCTGATTGTCCAACTGAACAGCCTAATCCTGCTTTCTCCCCATAACCTTTGATCCCATTCACCCAAGTGGTATATCTAGCTGCCTCTTGAATACATTCAATGTTTTGGCATTCACTACTTCCTGTGGTAATGAATTCCACAGATTCGTCACTATTTGGGTGAAGAAATGTCTCCTCATTTCCGTCCTAAATGGTCTACCCCAAACAGATTACGACCCCTGGTTCTGGACACACCCACCATCGGGAACATCCTCCCTGCATCTACCCTGTCTAGTCCTGTTACAATTTTATAAGTCTCTTTGAGATCTCCCCTCATTCATCTGAACTCCAGTGAAAACATTCCTAACCTAGTCAATCTCTCCTCATACTTCAGACCCACCATCCCCGGAATCAGCTGGTAAACCTTTGTTGCACTCCCTCAAGAGCAGGAGCATCCTTTCTAAGAAAAGGAGACCACAACTGCACACAATAGCCCAGGTGTGGTCTCGCCTGCAACAACAGGTTGCAACAACTGCAACACTTCCCTACTCCTGTACTCTAAAACTCTTACAATGAAGGCCAACATACCATTTACCTTCTTTACCACCTGCTGCACCTGCAAGCTTACCTTCAGCAACTGATGCACACTCCCCTCTCCCAATTTACAACCATTCAAGTAGTAATCTGCTTTCTTGTTTTTGCTGCCAAAGTGAATAATGTCACACTTATCCAAATTATACTGCAACCGCCATTGATTTGTCCACTCACCCAACCTGGCCAGATCATGCTTAAGGATCTCTGCATCCTCGTCACAGTTCACCCTCCAACCCAATTTGGTATCATCTGCAAACTTTGAAATGTTACATTTTGTTCCCTCATCCATATCATTAAAATATACTGTGAACAGCTAGGGTCCCAGCACTGATCCCAATGGCACCTACTAGTTACTGCCTGCCAATTTGAAAAGGACCCATTAATCCCTACTGTTTGTTTCCTCTTTGCCAACCAGTTTTCTATCTATCTCAATACACTTCCCCCAATCCCATGCGCTCTAATCTTATACAATAACCTCTTACGCAGGACTTTGTCAAACGCTTTCTGAAAATCTAAAATATGACATTGACTAGCTCACCCTTGTCAACTCTACTGGTTACGCCTTCATAAAATTCCGCCATTTGTCAAGCATGATTTCCCCTTCATAAATCCATGCTGACTCTGTCTGATCCTGCTGCTGCTTTCTAAATTCTCCACTATAAAGTCCTTGATAATGGATTTGAGAATTTTCCTTAGTACCAGTGTTGGGTTTACTGGTCTATAATTCCCTATTTTCCCTCTGCCTCCCTTTTTGAATACTGGAGTGACATTAGCTACCCTCCAATCTGTAGTGATTTTTATGTAACTTTTTGAAACTTTGAAAAGAAATAGCTCATCATTTGGGGAGAAAATGACACATATTAATCAATATATTACAGATAATGTTGTAAGCTAATGTGTTTTAAAGGTAAGTGGAAAAACTAGAAAAGAAAACAACTAGTCTCCAAATCCGAAATACCTAGAATTGAGGTTATGATTGCTTGACAATAATACCATTTAATGGGCATTCATTGTACTGATATGTCACAAATCAATTCAATAATATTTGAGGCATCTTGTTAGAATCTATAAAATGTGGTGCATGAAGTAAGAGTTTAGACTTCCAGCATAAAGATTTTGTTTTTCATCTGGTGATTTTTGAATGATACTCTTAACGTTGACAGTTTTATAACCAGTTAGTAGGATGAGTTCTTTACATAAGTTTTGAATAATGTTATTTATTTGACAGTTTCGTAAGTATCTAAAAGCCTCCCCAGTATTATGTGAAGGCTCAACAGACCTGTACATAATCGATTGTGGGGTATTAGCATGGGAGGTAAGGTGGTAAGTAGGGCAGTAAGTGTGCTTGGGACATAGAGTGGGGCTTATGGAATGGACTAGTGCGATATTGAAGAGGCATGGAGATGTGACACAGCATGGGAATGAGGCAGCATGCAATAAGGGCAGGGAGCTGAGGGGTATGGGACCTCATTCATCTACTGAATGGGGCTCATGTTCCCATCACAGAGACAGGCTTTCTAAGCTGCCCACATTGAACACACCCACTCTGATTTGTGCCTCAGGGCTTTGGGAGGAAGCAGCACCAACTCCAGTACCACACTGACATGAGAATAGTCTGTGCGTGCACTGTAGGGCATTCCCAGCAACAGCCTCTGATGAATCCTGGTGCTGATGGGACAACTGGGAGCTGACAGCCAATCAGATTCGCCGGAAACTCTGGAGGGTGGGACTTTCTCCCATTGAGGGGCTGATATCCCACTGTCAGCCGGTTCAGCCCCCAAGCTGCTGGGTGGGATTAATTCAATTAGATCTGTCAGATAACTTATACATTCTAGGGTAGGCAACAATAAACCGTGCCACCCACCCCCATCCATGAAATCCAGCCTTACAACTGAAATGACAAAGGTCAGCAATTTGCAAAGTATTTGGCATTCTGCAGCAAGTTTACATACAGGAGGGTTGTACAAGGAACAAAAACAGAAGTTGCTAGAAAAGCTCAGCAGGTCTGGAAGCATCTGTGAAGAAAAATCAGAGTTAACTTTTCGGGCCCAGTGACCCTTCCTCAGAATAGCTTGATGAAACTTGAGACTCATAACTTCATAGTATGTGAAGATCATCAACATTGTAAGTGTATAGGTAGTAAATAAAGTGAGGACTGCCAGCAAGTGATTATTCATTTATTGATTCAATGATTCTCTCAAACACATTCCACATGGTAACATTTTGATGCAATAAGCAGTTCTCTCTGATGATGTGGAGTTATACCTTTAGAGGTTTCTTGCACCAAGCCTTGTGAAATATGTCATTTGTCTGCCAAACATATAGGCTCAACCTGTCAATTTACAGCATTAAGTGCTGCCATACCATGAAAACACCGATATTTTCCAGATCCGGGAGGGGGAGGGGTTTTAGTGTTTAAGGGTAAAGTATCAACCTTTAGGACTGAGATGAGGAGAAATTTCTTCATCCAGGAAATGGTGAGCCTGTGGAATTCACTACCACAGAAAACGGTTGAGGCCAAAATATTATGTGTTTTCAAGAAGGAGGCAGATATAGCTCTTGTGGCTGAAGGGATCAAAGGATATGGGGGAGGGTGAGATTAGGGTATTGAGTTCAATGATCAACCATGATCATAACGAATAGAGCATGCTCAAAGAGTCGAATAGCCTACTTCTGTTCCTATCATCTAAGTTTTTATGTTTCTATGTTAGTTCTGAAGGGACGTTTTAGTGAAATGCAGTCGGGAACATTTGTGAATTATAACATAGCAACTGGTTAGTTTCACAAGCCAAGGACCTGAATGTCTCGAGGGGCCAATGGAAATGTTGGTCTCTATTGGAATGTCAGACTTTGTGAATGGAGCTAATTGATGTCTTCTCCATTGCCAGGGCTGGACTCTGCTCCAAATTGTAAACTTCTAGCCCCATCCCCATAACAATTTTTTAATTAAGTCAGACATCACTCGACACCACGTTATAGTCCAACAGGTTTTTTTGAAATCACAAGCCTTCGGAGTGCTGTTCTTTCATCTGACGAAGGAGGTGCACTTTGAAGGCTTGTGATTTCAAAAAAACCTGTGGGGCTATAACCTGGTGCTATGTGATTTCTGATTTTGTCCATCCTGTCCAACACCGGCACCTCCACATCAATTCTGTAATTCAAACAGGAGGAATTTCTAGGTAAGTATCACAAGAAAATCAAAGTCAAAAACAAATCCAAGGGGATAAGGAAATATATGGAAAAGACTGGGGATCAGCAGAGATAGCAATGGCAGTAGTTTAGTTTAACCGCATCAGTGGCATGAGAAGGCAGATAAACAGAAACGAAAATAATTGGTCAGGCTGTATTTCGGTTATTTATAACGGATTGTGATGGAAGGACAGAGGAGCATAGGGAGGAATCATGTGAGGAAGAATAACCTTGTAGAATTTGTCCCGCCCTATTACAAATTTACTATTAATTCCTACTTATAATTATTCCATATTTAAACGTTAATGATGTGTGTATTCAGAATAGTGCCACTACTATCATCAAATTCTCATTCATCAATTCAGCAGCAGTGGTTCAAAGTAATTCAACCCAGTGTTGTGATTTTAAACTACTTCAGGCATCCTTATTGATATCTTCCAGGGGCAGGTAATTCTTAAAGTCCTTTATTTATGGCTTTCTTGGTCTTTTTGTTCCATGTTCCTCTGTATAACTTTCCGTGAAAAGTATTCTGGCTGTTTGCATTCTTCAAACATGCACAAAGTATCACAGTTATCTTTCATGGATTGTCTTTGTAAGTATTGTATCTCATCTAAGTCAGGTTTCCATTTTAACACTTTTGCAGATTTCTAGTATTCTTCTTCATCGACTCATCCAAATTCAGCTCATCTCTGTTGTTAATATTGTTTGCTTGTCAAATTTTCTTCACATTTTTATTTATTCACTTTCAGAATAATGTATTACTATGGTGGAATCAATGAAAGTTTATGGCACTTTAACCACTGTACATCAATACGCTTGAGACATATCTATAACGATAGTTAATGCCTCTATTTGCATCAGTATAATACAGTCATGTATTTTCACTACAACATATTGGATAATAGTTTTTTTTAAAAAATCAACTTTCAGAGCACTGACAGAGTTATGATAAAGTTAAGCACAAGTCTGAGAGTGATTTGTATCTCTAGGTAGATAATGACATGGAAAGTGCCAGTTTATTAAAGTTAGTTAGATTGGTCCTTCCTTCCCCCTTTAAAAAAAATTATTACTTTAATGTTTTTAGTCCAATGGCATAAATAATTTATCAGTAGATTAAACTTTAATCAGAAAGTTCAAAGTGTTATTAATATCAACCAAGTATCCTTTAACACACAGACAGTTACTAATCACATGACAATAAGTCAGCATGTAAACTACCATCAAGCAGAAGTATACTCTTGATGAGTTAAACATCAGCAATTGCTCCATTTTGGCAGCTGTTAGTTTGGGAAACAACCTATAATCTCGTACAGTGAATGAGAAGCTGTTCAAAGGATTCAGAAACTAAACAGACTGATTATTAATTCAGTAATCAGTAGAAAGATGAATGTTCTATTCCAACACAATGAGGAAATTGAAGCAATAAGTTAAGCAAAATTACCAGAGATTCTCTTCACATATTACTGTTCTAAAACAAAATAATCGTGATTATCTACCTCTCACACAATGGCCTAGTGGTATAATCACAGGACTATTAACCCAGAGACCCAGGTAATGTTCTGGATACCCTGCCATGGCAGATTTAATAAAGTGTTTGGAATTAAGGGTCTAATGACCTAGAAACCATTGTTGATTGTCGGAAACTCATCTAGTTCAGTAATGTCTATCAAGGGAGCTAACTGCTGTCTTTATTTGGTCTGGCCGACATGTGAGTCAAGATCCACAGTAAGGTGGTTGACTTTTAAGTGCCCTCTGGGCAATCAGGGAAAGGCAATACCTGTCCAACCAGTGGATGCCCACACCTCATGAATGAATTAAAGGAACCTGAGAAATCATTTACAAAAACTTTGAGGGTAAAGGTTCTATTTTGAATGCAATCAGCAACCCAGATCCAAATCATGGCCAAATTTATATTCATTTTGAGAACCTTTTTCTTCCACTCTCATAGATAAAAGGTACTGCAGATGCTGGAGAATCAGAGATAACAAGCATGGGGCTGGATGAACACAGCAGGTCAAGCAGCATCATAGGAGCAGGAAAACTTGACGTTTCGGGCCTAAACCCTTCATCAGAAATGGGGGAGGGGAAGAGGGTTCTGAAATAAATAGGGAGAGAGGGGGAGGCGGATAGAGGATGGATAGAGGAGAGGATAGGTGGAGAGGAGGCAGACAAGTCGAAGAGGCGGGGATGGAGCCAGTAAAGGTGAGTGTAGGTAGGGGGGTAGAGAGGAGATAGGTCAGTCCAGGGAGG